>BQNB010005893.1:0-41020 GCA_026074375.1 Tanacetum coccineum | reverse complement strand
GTATATATATGTATGTATATATATGTATGTATATATATGTATGTATATATATGTATGTATATATATGTATGTATATATGTATGTATGTATGTATGTATATAAACATACTCTTCGTGTATTAACGTGTGTGCCTCCAATAGGCTCACGTACTTCTAGTTGCATAACATGCGAATCCAACTAACATATTCCAACAGTTTCTACTAAAAAGTCGTTTTCCCCTGCAACGACAGACAACAACCAAGGC
The DNA here is from genome assembly GCA_026074375.1 of Tanacetum coccineum. Lineage (NCBI taxonomy): Eukaryota > Viridiplantae > Streptophyta > Magnoliopsida > Asterales > Asteraceae > Tanacetum > Tanacetum coccineum. The sequence goes on along the minus strand of BQNB010005893.1, from coordinate 40,776 downwards.
GAGTTGTCGAATCATGTTGCTAGTAATGGCCAAAGGCATAGCACAAGAAACCGTCCATTGACCATGAAAGCATTGGAATCTCTTGCAAATGGATTATTGGATTCAGAAACGAAAAGAAAACGGTTAGATGACACGACACCTATGCGTATTCATGCTAAACTGCTCTCGTCTCTAGTTGTGGTGCACCTACATTGAAAATCACATGAGGTTGACTCGAAGCTTAAACAAATTTTTATCAACTGGTTCATTTATAGTTGTGGATATTGTTGCCGGTGTATGTTTGTTTTTCAAAACTTAGACAACACTATGCTTATTTAGGTATGTTATTCTCATTCTACTTCTTATTTAATTAAAATAGCTTCCTTCCAAACATTCTTTCTAAAAAATTGCTATTCTTTTTTCCTTTTCCTCCTAAATTATTTATTACCATGGGTTTAGTTGTGTCTCCCAACGGGTCTATACGGGTCTCCCTTAATATTATAGTTGGGTCTCACTTAATATTATATTATTATAGATGAGTTTCTCAATGGGTCTAGCAGGTCAAAAAGTTTTTTTAGACGCTTTCATCCGTTTTTATTGGTTCTTTACGTTTTTGTACGTTATCATACGTTTTTGAACATTTTTTTAACGTTTTCATACATTCTCATGCGTTTTTATACGTTTTGGTACATTTTCATACGTTTTGGTACATTCTCATACGTTTATGGACGTTTTCATACATTTTCATCTGTTATTATACGTTTTCATCTGTTATACGTTTTTATACGCTTTCATACGTTTTTGTACTTTTTATGCATTTTCTTACTTTTTTATACGTTTTCTAACCTTTTTTCCGCTTTTGTACGTTTTCTTACTTTTTATACGTCTTCATACATTTTCTTACTTTTTCCTCCGTTTTGTACGCTTTTGTAGGTTTTGTTGCTTTTTATACGTTTTCTTAATTTTTCGTCCGTTTTTGTACGTTTTCTTGCATTTTCCTACGTTTTTATGCGATGTTTTTATGTTTTTGGACGTTATTATACGAATTCATCATACAAAAACGTAAAAAAAACGTACAAAACATATATAAAAACGTACAAAAAGGTACACAAACGTATAAAAACGTACACAAACTTAGAAAACGTAAAAGAAGTATAAAACGTACAAAAACATAAAAAAAACATATAAAAACGTACATAAACGTAGAAAAAAGAACGAAAACGTTCAAAGACATACAAATACGTATATAAAACATACACAAACACACAAAAACGTATGAAAACGAACCAAAAGGTTCAAAAACGAAGAAAAATGGACGAAAACGTACGAAAACTGACTAAAACGTACGAAAACGAAAGAAAACGTAATAGAACGGATGATAACGAAAGAAACGTAGAAAAATGGAGAAAACGAACGAAAATGTACAAAAACAGAAGTAAAAATACGAAAACGTATGAAAACGGATGAAAACATACGAAACGTACAAAAACGGACGAAAACGAATGAAAACGTACGAAAACGGACGAAAGCGTACTACACTTCTCTTTCATGGGGATCCTTAATTTCGACCAAAAGAGAATACCGAACACTGTTCGAATGGACCGAAATTCCGGGTTCCCTTTCATGGGGATCCCTAATTTCGACCAAAAGAGAATACCGAACACTGTTCGAATGGACTGAAATTTCGAGTTCCCTTTCATGGGAATCCCTAATTTCGATCAAAAGAGAATATCAAACACTGTTCGAATGGACCGAAATTTCGGGTTCCCTTTCATGGGGATCCCTAATTTCGACCAAGAGAGAAGAGAGGACTTATCTATATCAACAAAGAAAACAATAGTTCTAAAGCCTAAAGCCTAAAGCTTAAAGCCTAAACCCTAAAGCCTAAAGTCTAAACAATGTACCGAAATTTCGGGTTCCCTTTCATGGGGATCCCTAATTTCGACCAATAGAGAACAGATGAGAGGTATGGGATGAAAAATGAGGTTTATGGACCCCCTATTTATAGTGTTAGGATTAGGGTTAGCTTTGAGAAAAAGCTACATAATCTTGACACAAATGGTCTCTCCCTCATTAATACTTTGACACAAATGTTCTCTCCCTCATTAATACTGCTGCATTAAATGTAAAAACTCTACATATTTTTCGGTATAATCATGGAAGCATGGGGTACTCCTCAAGATGCTTATCAATGTATGCAGTAGGGTTTTGTACTTATGGCTCGCTGGGTGAGACAAATCATTTAAAGATACAACCCCAATAAATTTAGGGGCTCAATATTTTAGTATAATAGATATCTATATTGCATATATTAAAAGAAAATATATTTGGTTAAAACATAAATATTTAAAAAGTGAATAATGTTATTACATCTTTTATATAATAAAAGAATTACATCACTTCAGAGTTTCTTTATAAGATTTGATCTTATAGAAAAAAAAAATAAACTAATCAGAATGCTTAATTTTGACACGTAGGCAAAATCGTGCGATCTTATTTATTTAAAAAAACTCAAAATTAAATACAATTTGGTCAAAATTGAAAATTTTGGTAGAATAATTTGTTGGAGAAAAAAACACATAAAAATATATGTGTCAAATTTGTGAAAAACAAAAACTTAAAAAAGATGAGGTAATTAATAAATAAAACATATTGAGTTAATTGTAAATTTATAAGTTTTTATTTTTTTTCAATAACTTTAAAAAATAAACAAATAACCCCTTAGACTTTGTACCCCTAAACTTTATATTTTAAAAATACAACATATACATGCACAAGATTAATAATATCAAAATGAAAACACAAATTATTGTGTAAATAAATAAATAGACGATGTTGTATGTTTACGAAGGACTCATGTTTTTACTCTTTACGAGTTTACATAAGAATATCCAAGAAAAAAAATATTTTTACTATATGCGTTGAATAAGGATTTATTGTTATTTTATTTTATAAGTTTATCACATTCGTACACGGGTTTTAATTTAAATACGGTTAAATTATTACTAACACACAACAATGTAATTGGCAAGCATGTGGATTAGCATTCTTTGTTTAATATGATAGGAAACATTTATTATAATTGTTACAGTTGTTTAAATTAAGAGAAACCCACATTTACAATTACTGAAATAATGGTAAACAAGACCTTCAATGTGAAAATACGAAAACACTTGCAAAATTAACACTTGATTAAAATTTAATGTCTAAACACCGTGCGTACACGGGTATTAAAACTAGTTAAAATATAAAGACAATGAAATAAATTAAATATTTAAATACTTTATTATAAGAGTTAATTACATATATATCTTTGTGGTTTACACACATTCGCAGTTTTCGTCCCTTTTTAGACTTCTTACACCATCCGTCCATTTGGTTGCAAAATTTTGTATTGTTAGTCCTTCCGGCCAACGGCCATTTGTTTTTAGGGTTTTCTTCCTTACGTGACTAAAACGTGAGGGCAAAATAGTCTTTTCTCTTTTGTAACCGATGGTTTACACATCTGTACCAAGTGTTTAACACTTCAATTATTTTCACCTAGCTACCTAGTTTCCCCTAATTCGCCAAGAACCCTAATTCATTCAATCCATGCTAATTGCTTCTGTTTAATTCAATATGGTTAAAGGTTATTGACTAGATGATAATGTATATTATAATTTATTTGCTTGATTGTTCAATTGGTTGTTTCTAATTAAATTCTAATTCAAGATGGCTAAAGGTTAGTGGCTAAATGAAAAAGGTTACATGAATAGTTGGATGGTTGACCTGGCCAGCCTTTGAGTTTAGGTTTAAAAGAACTTAAAGCAGACACATTGATGTTGATGATTTTGTTAACTTAGCTTATAGGAATAGTTGGATGATTGACCTTATGTTGAACATTTTGGGTATGATGTTTGGAATGAAAATCATAGTTAATCCCTTCATTGCATATGGAGTTATGCAAGCTGAAATAAAGGAAAAGTTTATGATTCTCTGTCTCAGAAATTTTTTGTTGTAGTATGAAATAGTTTGTGAGGTTGTTATCTTGCGTTTTGGTTGCTTACTTAACATGTTGTCTTTTTGGCTATCTTTGCAGATATCAACTCCAATGGCATGTCAACTGTGGATGATAATCTCACTATGGATGATAAGCTCACTGACGAAGAGATAGACGAGATTCTTCAAGGAATGAGAAATTGCAAAAAATGTTAAAAGAAAAATTAATGACTTTAAATGTTGTTGAAAAAACTCTAGTTCCAGCAAATGGTAAGAAAGCTATTACGACAGCTGGAATCACAGGCTGCATACTTAGAATAAGAGCAATTGCAAACAATGTTCAAGCACATTTAATGACTTCAAATGTTGCAGCAAAAACTATAGTTGTAGAAAATGGTAAGCAAGCATAAACTACAGTTGGAATAAGAGGTTGCATAATTAGACTGTTAAAGTGAGAGGTTACGGGTGTGTTTAGTAGCAACTTTTTTGAGAGCATTTTTGAGCAATTAGCATTTAGCATTATTATTACAAAGATCGTTTGGAAGAAAACAGTTAGCATTTATAAAATTATAAAAACGATAATTTCTTAATGCTCTTTGAATAAGCATTTGGCATTACGTCATTTTACACATTAAAATTACAGTTACAACTAATCTACCAAACACTTTTATAAATTAAACCGCTACTACTAACTGTATTATGCTAACTGCTTACTGCTAACAGCTACTACTAACTGCTACCACTAGTTTCAACAAACGCACCCTACATACTTGGAGTAAGAGCAAAAACATATGTGAGAACTTCATTATGTTCCATCAGCAATTGATGTGAATATTTTGGGTACTTGTATGAACTGAAGATTTACCAATTTAGGTTGTTTTTAAAGTTAGATATTTAACTTTTATGTTGTCAAACACTAAGTACTTGTTCTCCACTAATTATAGTATTGGGCAGTATATTTAGATATTTTAAGACGTCTTTTGTTTAACTAATACCACTTGTTTTGGTTAAATGTGTTGTGTTCCCCAATTGCGAACATAACTTTTGTTCTAGCAAGTGGTTGCATTACCTTTGTAAAACTGACTGCATTACCTTTGAAACATTGACTGCATATCACATTGTTTAGAAGATGGTAATTACCCTTTTCTGGTCAGTTCCTTGGAATGAGGGGGTGTTTGGAAGATGGTTTTATGGAAAACTGGTATATAGTATGGTTTAATTGGGTATAGCAGATGGCTTATACCTTGATTGTATACCTTTCTAGCTCTAATTTTTTGTCATTTTATATGAGTATGTCAGTATGGGACAACTATATAGTTGATGGTATATCCTCTCTATCTAGTCAGGTGTTACAGTCTTAAGGAGGTTTCCTACATATAGGGAGTGTTTGCTTATGGTTTTTTGAAGGTGTTTCCCAAGGGTTAATATATGCAATTCCTTAATTTCTAATTTGAATATTGTAGTTTAGTTATGATGCAACTTATGGTACTTTATGGTATGCTATAAGCATTAGTTGTCTAGCTTTAAATAATTGTATATATGTGTTTGGAGATTAATATAAGTTTACCTTTTCAAAAAAAAACTTGAAATTATGTATTACATTGTATTTTGGCTTTTGGTTACTGCATTGCATATATATTGACTGATATACTACTTAAACAACCAAACTCATCAGCAAAACACTTTGCATTATGAAACTGACAATGGATTTTAAAGAAAATGATATGGTTTTCGTTGAACAACAAAATACAACATCACCATCAGTACATACATTAACATACTACATTGTGAAACTACTTCAATGCCAAGATTAGGGACATAAAAATTGCAAATACAATGATGGTTGACTTCCCAAAAAGTCAAACTACATGAACACTTCTTCAATTCAACCTTTTTTTGTTAAAGGGATTATACCTAGTGAAATATATAAAAATAATATGAGTTACGTACAATCAAGAATAGGAATGAGCCATTCTACATGGACGAAAATTAAAAACACTCATACTTAAACATGCTCAAATACAAATAACCAACACTAAGCTAACCATAACAAGAGAAAACTAAGCCATTAGAAGATAACTTTAGCTCCATGCATAACTCATGCAATCTTTCAGATAGCCTTCAATTGAGCCTTTGCATCATTCAACTCCATCTTCTATAATGGTTTCTAGAATGAATCTTCTTGTTGGGTTCTTGCAATGGCGGAGCTTGACGGCTTATTGTGGGAGGGCCGAAAATGAGATTTATATCAAGTATAAGGGCAAAAATGTAAGAAAAAATTTACTGCATAAAAACCATTAAAAACAAGTTAGGTGACAAGGTTGTTGGGGAAGGAACCCTTCTTTGTCTCTACTAAGCTCCGCCAATGGGTTCTTGGTTGTCCATGATTTTAAAACCTTTAAAAGGATGATTACACTCACATTCATTTTGTATGTATTGATTTTCATTTGATAACAATGAAGAAGAAGAAGAACATGACATGATGAAATTAAGGTTTAGATGTTACAGAAATATGGGAGGATGAATAAGGAAATAGATTAAATTAGGGTTAAGGTTTGGTGGAAATTAGATTTAAGGTTAGTGGAAATTAGGGTTAAGGTTTAAGGGAAAGAGGGAAAAATATGAAAGGAAAAAAGATCCATTTTCCCTCATGTTTTAGTCACGTGGGGGAGAAAACCCCAAAAACAATTGACCGTTGGTCAAAAGGACTAACAATGCAAGATTTTGTAACCATAGGGATGGATGGTGCAACCAGTTTGAAAAAAGGACGAAATGTGTGAATGTGTGTAAATCACATGGACGAAATATGTAATTAATTCTTATTATAATTTAAACCACTAACTTCATTCACTCTCACAAACTTCACACCCACTATGTACATAAATAATTGCATACACAAATTAACCGCTAATATAATTATCGCCGCTATGCGAGAATAATTATCAAGTAGTGTACAATGTCATCCAACATTGATTTATTACTTAAAAATAGATAATTAAATGTGCATAGCGGCGACTCTGTATAATAGCCTTAATTTGTATGTACGACTTTCGGTTATGGATATATAGGTGTGGAGTAACTGATAGTGAAAAAGTTAGTGGTTTAAATTGTAATTACCTATTTAAATATTACATTGCCTTTATATATGTAGGAGTAACGACATTACTTATTTATTAAGTTTGTAAGTTTAAGCAAATGTATTTTCTCTTTATTCACAGTATAGAAGTTAGTATAAGATTGTTTTATAGCTTATGTTTCATTAAAATTTTTTAACTAATAAATAACTGTAGGAAAACGTAAGGTAAAATTTTAAATTTTTTATAACCATTAACAGAAAACATGCAGCGGAAGTAATAAAAATATTACAACGATTTTCGACGAGATAGTGATCCATATATGTTTATGACTAATTATATTAAACATAACAACTTTGCGTACCTGCTTGTTTGGACTGGGAGATCGAACGGATATGAGAAACTAGCCCTCAATCAATCACAACAACATGCTATTGGTTGATCAACACAACAGCAAACGAACAATCCAGTTGAACATGACCAACAAACAAAAGGGGCGTGCCTTGGTTTGTGTGCCACGGAGAAACAAAAGAGGATATTATGTAATTAACTCTTGTATTTATAGTACCTATTGGATAATTACCAAATTCAAAATAAGATAATTACTAATAATAAATAAAAAAGATAATTACTAAGTTTAAAAGATTTGATATTATCTAATAATATCTTTATCTTCTTAAACAAGTCAAAGACCTAAATCCCATCCCGACACACCCTTAGATGGTCAGTTCGTTCCACAGTGCCATCAAAGTGGTAAATTACGCCCATATTGGGATTTGGCCTAATTACCATCCTTACTTAATTTAGTGGTCCAACTAATTAAGCCCAATACTTATTCGATTAATTGATCATTTATATATTTACAATAAATATATAAAGCTGTAATCTCGAGCTATTGTGTGCAGAGACGGAGCTAGGAATTTTCGTTAAGGGGGCCCAAATTTTTTTTTCGGTACTAACATACAATTTTTTGTTTCAAAGAGTTTGAAAAAGAGGTTCAAATATAATGTCTTTTCTTGTAAAAAAAAGTTCAAATATTCAATCATAATATTTTAAACATACTGAAACGATAATATATAAACTGAATGGATAGAATTAAACTTTTAATAAAAGCATAGCACTAAGTGATAAAAAAATTAAAAGTACAGTACTATTTATTTCTAGAAATATGGGTCATCTTCTTCCTTATACATTTCCACCTCAAAACCTCCATTAAACAAAAATATTTTCCTATACATAACCCCTAAAAGTCTTTGATTTCTAAGGTTGTTTTTGGAAATCACCTTGTTATAGGGTAGGTCTGCCATTGTTTGGGGGGGGGGGGCGAGCACCATCCAGCCCCCCCCCCCCCCCCACTGGCTCTGTCCTTGATTGTGTGTGACCTCGGTGAATCGTATTTTAGTGGCAGTATTTAATCACGTTCACTATGCACACTATCTTACAAACTCCCACTTGTGCATGGTACAACCAAAACGACTAAATACCGAACAGTCAAGCATCTAGCAACAAACTCAACTGCCCATCCAGTAACACATGACTTGTCTATCCGTCGATTGAACTAAACAACGATTATTAACTCTTAATGATTTTAGCAATATTCTTATTCCCTTTGTTCCGATACTTGTTAATTTGAGACATGGATTAAGCAACCACAAATCGCTAACACATGTTTCTCGATCTGGAATTAGTGATATACTAAAGTAAGCTAAACAACAGGTTAACCTCTACCTCAGTCACGACCATGTTAATATCAGTCAATTCATTGAGTGGCCAACAGTAATATCATTCTCTTTAAGAGAGGAACAAATCCCTTTACCTATATCCACCTTGCAATGCATAACTCATATACCTAAAACATATTGGGATAACCTTGTGCCATCAAGGCATTGGACACGAATTAAGGCCTACTCCTCAAACATCATAAAAATGCTATATATCAAAAAGTCAAAGGGTTACTCAAGAATACAAACCATAAACGTGACTAACTTATTGGAAATCATCCATGTCGTGACATCTGGTATGGATCATCCAATATTCATCTTCATAAATAACATATGAACTCTGGCCAAAACAAGTAAATTATTTGTACGATACAAACAATTACTAGTACTCTTCATATTAGTCTTAATTCATATTGTGCCTAAACAATATGATTGACTATAGAATTTAGAACAAACTTATTCATGGGTAAAACATGAAAATATAGAACACGATAATATAAAGAAAGAATAATATTATTTTAAATTGCATCAGTTTTGATATCCCAAATACATGAATAAAACTATGACAAATCTAAACCAACAAAACGAAGTCCCGTTCCATTAACATGAAACTCCTGTTTTTCACATGGTAATGCCTTCGTTAAAGGATCAACAACACTGTCATCAATATTGATTTTAATGACCTCTACATTGTGCATATTGACAGCTTTATAGATATAATGTTGTATGCAAAAAATAAGTCTACTGTCTCTAGGTACTATGCATTCATTAGCAAGTAGGATAGTACTTGAATTATCGCTATACATTTTCATATGGTTCTCAATACTTTGTACAACACGAGTTTCTTCAGTCAGTAAGCTACTTGTGTAACTTCTAAGACAACAATGTATTTAGCTTTTGTAGATGACATTGCTATGGTATCTTGCTTTGAGCTTCTCCACGCTACCGCTCCGTCATTCATAATGAACACGTAGCCTGATTGAGAATTTGTATCATCTCGATTAGTTTGTAAACTAGCATCTTTGTAACCCTTTTGCACCAAGTTCGTCCTTCAAACCTCCATAATCTAAAAACATATCATTGGTCCTTCTTAAGTTCCTCAAAGTGTTTTTCACAGCAGTCCAATGTTCTTTGCCAGGATCCTTTTGAAACCTGCTTGTCATGCTCATTTTATAAGACACATCAGGTCTTGTGCAAGTGATAACATACATAATAGATCACATGGATGAAACATATGGAACCTTTTCGTTCCATCTTTGTTCCTTAGGAGTGGGTGGACTTTGATCATCGCTCAAATAATTTTTGATTGCAATGGGTATCCACTCTTTCTTAGAGTTATTCATCTTGAATCTCTTTAGGATCTTATCTGTGTATATGCTTTGACTTGGTCCTAGAATTTACCTAGATCTATCTCTATAGATCTTGATTCCTAGTCTATAAGTAGTTTCTCCCAAATCCTTCATGGCAAAACATCTCTATATCCAAAATTTTACACCGTTAAGCATAGGGATGTCACTTCCTAGCATAAGTATGTCATCCACATATAGAACCAAAAATACTACTTTATCCTCTTCAGTTCTCTTATAGACACATGGTTCTTTAGTATTCTAAACAAAACCACACTCTTTGATTTTCTCATTGAACCTCATACTCCAGCTACGCGATGCTTGGTTCAAACCATAAATGGATATCTGAAGTTTGAAAACTCATTTAGGATACTTTGGACTTTAAAAACCATCAGGTTGCTCCATATAAGCATCTTCATATAAGCGGCCATTTAAAAAGGCAGTTTTCACATCCATTTGCAAATAACATCCTATAGCTGGAGTGCTAACTTCAGGTGAATAGGTTTCACTATGATCAACTCCTTGAATATGTGTATAACCTTTCGCTGCTAGTATAGCTTTGAATGTGTTTACATTACCGTCCATGTCAGTCTTCTTCATGAAGACCCAATTGCAACTAACTGTCTTGCTTTCATGTGTAAGATCAACCAAGTCCCACACTTCATTATCTTTCATGGATTGCATCTCTGCATTAAACACTTTAAGCCATTTATATGATTCATAATCAGTCATAGCCTTTTGAATCTATCTATAACCGTAATATCTCTCAGGTGGATGAGAAACCCTACCAGATCTGCGAAGAACTAGCGCATCATGTGCAATGTTATTCTCTTGGTTATTAGGAGGAGCTTCCTCAAAAAAATTTGTAGGATTAGCTTCTTCTACAACCAACTCATAATCACGGAGTATAATAGAACTTGTAGAAGGCTTTTCAATTATGGTTCTTAAATCTCATCAAGAATTACATCGCCCCCACTAAATTTTTAAAGTAAATAATCTGACTCCAAGAACTCTCCATTACGATTAACACACACTTTGTTCTTCTCTGGATACTAGAAGTAATATCAGCAGTTTTCTTTGGGTACCCTATAAACTTACATTTGATAGCGTTGGTTTCAAGTTTGTTGGGAGTTGAACGTTTAACTAGAACATCACCCCCACACTCTAAAGTAAGATAATTTAGGATTCTTCCAATGCCATATATCATATAGTGTCTTTTTAGCCTTTTTCTTCGGAACCATATTGAGAATGCTTGCGGCAGTCTTGAGAGCATATCCCCAAAAGGACAAAGGCAAGTCACTCAAGTTCATCATAGATCGAACCATATCTAATAAAGTTTGTTTTTCTACTTTCAGATACACCATTATGTTGTGATGTATAAGGTGGTGTGCGTTGTGAAACGATTCCACATCCAACCAAATGATCAAGAAATTTGTGGCTTAGATATTCACCTACACATTCTGATCGCAAGATTTTAGTCTTCTTGTCAAGTTGATTCTCAACTTCATGTTGAAAAGTCACAAAAGTTTTGCAAACTACATGTTTATGCTTTATCAAATAAACATAACCATAACGACTAATATCGTCCGTAAAGGTGACAAAGTAAGAATAACCATCCCGTGTTTGGGTTCTAAAAGGGCCACACACATCTGAATGCATGAGTCTTAATAAATCCTTAGCCCTATTGCCTATTCCATAGAAATGGTTCTTAGTCATCTTTCTACATATACATTGTTCGCACACGTCAAATGTATCAGATCTAGTTGACTGAATAATACAATCACTTTGAAGTTTCTTGATGTGTTGTTTGTTTATGTGACAAAGGCGACAATGCCACAAGTAGGTCTTACTTAAATCAAATTCGGTACGCTTAACAATATGAAACACGAATTTATCAATTGAGATTACATCATTCATATCTATCTCATAAATTCTATTTCTAAGAAAGACACTAAAATAAAACATATTAGTCTGTGAAACAGAATTAACATAATACATAAATGCAGGTTCAAAGCCCGCATCTCTCAAACGAGAGACGTAAATAACACCTCTAGTAATAGTAGGTAAAATAATGGCATTGTTCTAAACAAAGTTCCATGTCACCAGGTGCATTAAGAAAATAAAATCCAATAGCTTCAACATCAGCACGGCTCCCATTTCCTATATGTAGCATCATGACACCCTTTTCTAGTTTCCTGCTAAATACATATCAAATCTACGTTTGTGTTACCAAACTCTATATGAAAATCCAACAGGATTCAGATCTGACACTATGACCAAAAAATCATATTTAAAACAAATCACAGATAGTCAAAAACTCGTATAAGTAGATTTGATACCAATGTAGGAAAACGTAAGGTATAATTTCAAAATTTTCATAACCATTAACAGAAAATATGCAGCGGAAGTAATAAAAACCTTACAACGATTTTCACGAGCTAGCGATCCGTATACGTTTTATGACTAATCAAATTAAACATAAAAACTTTGCGTACCTGCTTGTTTGGAGTGGGAGAATGAATTGATATGAGAACCCAAAGCAAAGCTCCTCATGGTGAATACGCATTAGCTCTGAAGCAATCACAGTAGCGTGCTAATCAACAAAGCAACAAATGAACAATCCAATTGAACAATACCAACAAGCAAAAGGGGTGTGCCTTGGTTTGTGTATCGCGGCTGAACAAGAGACGAGGAGAAGGAAATTAGGGTTTTTGCAAATTGATAATAATTCTTTAATTAACTCTTTTATTTATAAGACCTATTGGATAATTACCAAATGTTAAATAAAATAATTACCATGAATAATTAAACAAGATAATTACCATGTTTAAAAGATTATATATATTATCTAATAATATATTTATCTTCTTAAACAAGTCAAATACCAAAAGCACAACCTAAAACACCCTTAAGTGCCCGGTCGGTTCCAACGTGGGCCTCACAAGGGTGTTACGCCCATATTGGGCTTTGGCCCAATTCCCATCCTTACTTAACTTAGTACAACTAATTAAGCCTAATACTTATTTGTTTAATTAATCATTTTTATATTTACGATAAATATATAAAGTTGTAGACTCAAGCTATTGTGTGTGACCTCAATGAATCGTATATTAGTTGAAGTAATTAATCTCGTTGATTATGCACACAATCCTACAATAAAACTATCAGATCGGTTGTATGAAACAAGATTGTTATATGAATCTATTTGTTTGGTTATTTATTTGCATCTTCATGACTGGACACTAGTTGAATTGACATCGGCTTTTTTTTCTTTGTTTACTTTGGTTCAAAAGACTCTCACAACCAGTGTTGCAAAGAAACAAAACCTACAACGTCGATTAATTGCTGCCTAAGTGCTAATCGACCACTAACATTTTAATCTGTGCAAACCGATTAAAAAAGCGGTCGACGACGGTCGAAGATGGTCAAACTTGCCAAAAACCTGCAAATCTCGCTAGAAATACCATAAACTCACCCAAAAGATGTTTTGATCACTTATAGTCGCTGTTTATACTTACTACAAGCTGTTTTAAGGCAAATCTTGCCGAAAATACTTAAAACTTGTCAGAAATGCCAATACGATTAATCATCGAGTAATCCCGCTTATACCGATTACAAACTAAAAGAATGTTGGCTCGACCAACTATCGACTCATGATTTTTGCAACCTTGCTCGTAACCTTTTTGGACCTAGAGGTATTTCGTATATTTGACGTAATGGCTCAAACATGTCACAACTTATAAGGGAATGGCTTTTAGCTTCAACTTATAACTATTGTTGCACTTCATGGTTTTTGTTGGGTGTATAACATTGTCTTGTGGCTACATGTTTGGTTTCTTTGACTCTGAGTTTGTAACTATTTCAGCTAGCACTTTGGGTTATGGTATTTTCCGATAATCTCGGCATTTTTCGTTATTACATATTGAATATAGCATTTTTTTTAACTATGCCAAGCTCGAGCTACTTACGTAGGCACCGGATTCTAGTTTAAGTTTCAGAATTCAGTTCGTGAGACTTGTAAGCCTTGTATCTATATTACAGTTTTATCCACTTATATGCAATTAGTTACACGTTCATTATTACTATATTTATACTACTTAGGGCATCCACTATGAGAGATCCATGAAAAGGTTTAAACCTCATGAAAAGGTTTATCTTTTGTTTAAACCATAGTGAGCTTATAGTTTATATCTGTGGCATGAAAAGGTCTAAAATTCTAGACCTTTTCATAATTTAATGCATGTGTTATGGTTGAACATTTCATATTGTTGTAAAAGGTTTATACATAGTGGTATAGGATTTATAGTATCAAAAGATTTATATGTTTGTACATTTACCGGGGAAACCCTTTACCCAAAAAAAAGATTTATATGTTTGTGATTTAGCATGTTATAAACCTATTGAGAAGCTTCATCATAGTTGATGCTCTTATAATAGAGGAAGAAACTTTTGAGAATTAAATGCTCTTAAAACTTGAAAATTCAAACATACAAACATCTTTGCATAGTGTACAACTTTTTAATGCACTAATGATGTGTTGTCGTGTAGGGTCAATTATTTGATTATCAAGTTTTAAATTTATATTTAGCCAACAAACCTAAAACAACACTTTAACGAGCAGTGTACCCGGTCAAGATGGAGTTCGCGGTAAGTAGGGTGTCGAACACTAAGAGTGGAACATTAATCCTATATTCTATTAGTATTTTAATTAGTCTATTTACTGGTTAAACCTATGCTATATACGTTGTCTAATGATATGGGGGTTTTCAGCCTGAGAGACTGGCACAGGTTTGGTGGAAACAAATATCAATTCAATAGACAATAAACACAAAAGAAGAAAATTAGAAGATAGAAAAGCGGTACAAGCCAAATGATAGAAAACTGTATTAGCCATATTAAATCCGGTTCAATGCTGGTTTGTTTGTTTTAGTGCAATGATTTACTTATCTCGAAGCGGCATATCATTCTTAAGACTTAGGCGGGACATCATCCTAAGACCTAGACACGATTAATCCTGTCACAATTAACGCATCCGCATAAAGCATCCTTTAGTTTAATTATAATCTATCTTAGGGAATCAAAGCAGTGGTGATCCTGTTAAAACCCTAGCCCAACGGGACTTTACCCACTTATTGTTTGACGGTGTTTTATATACTGGTAGTCCACTATTCAAATCTTTATCAGTTAATTAAGAGCATGATTGCTGAAACATAAACGGGTCACCTACTGGTCCAACTAAGCTCATAATTTAAAGACAAAGACAAAACGTTATTTGTGATCCTATTGGTCCAGTAATATTAAACACGATATGGAGAGCTATCTCGGTATCTAGATTACTTGGTCCGTATCACTAGATCCAGTTGAATGATAGGTCGCATATTCAAATACATAAACAAGTATGAGGTGATAAACATAATTAAACAATCAACGATAAATTAAGAAATTGATTTTAAAACAAACCAAACATTGAACTTTCATTAAGATGGCTAATACCCGAGGGTATTATCCCACAACCATTGTAATTATACAAGCGTAATCAAACAATAAAAATTAAACGATTAAGAGAGTAAAAATTACACGATGTCTTCTATGGATTCGTGATCAATGCTTGACCTTGATGGCTGATCTTATCTTCTTAAATTCATCTTTAGTGAATATAGTATAAAGAATATGATATTGCACATTGAAAACTCGTTTTTTGAGTCTTCTATTTATAGTGTCTGAAAAAGACTCGATACGCCATATCTGGCAAGGTCTATACGGCGTATTGGGCTGGATTCCTTGGAGTGCTACGTTCATAATCAATCAGTGATATCATTCCCAGTTTACTTTATTTACTGTATCTTCGAATAGTTATCTTCATGGATACGACGTATGTAGACAGAGAGGATACGCCATATTGGGAATTGGTCAAACGCGTTTTCTTGTGAAGTCTTAGCGCGGATACGCCGTATCTCTTTTGTTGGATACGGCGTATTGGTCAGAAATTAGTAATCTTCAAATATCTTCTTTTTAGCTCTAAATTATGCGCCTTTTAGCTTGTCTTCACAAAACACTCCTGAATTACTGCATTTATCAACTTTAAAGCAATTAAGTACCAAATAATGCAATAATTACATAAAAGTGGGCAAAACAGATTGTATAAATGATATAATAAAGTGATGTTATTTGATGTCATCAAATATTCCCCCACTTGAATCCTACTTGTCATCAAGTAGACTTTATAAAAAGTTTCAGTTTATGAAAATGTGTCCCAACCGAAGTTGAGGATTTTCTGTTTAAGCATCGTTTTGTCCTAATCACGTGTACATAACCAAGCTCCTCACAAAATATAGAAATGAAAACACTTAGATTACTTGACTAATCTAGGGTGTAATGTTTGATTGATACGCGCAATTGCTCGGTCGTGATTAGTTTCGTATCATAAGCTTGGCAAGGATACACATCTCCACCGCTAAAGCTAAAGAGAAACAAGTCAAAAGATAAATTAGGTTAAGAAGCCTTAGGGTTGATCATTCAACAGTCTTTCACCATAAGTACCACACCAACAAGGCAGTTGTATCGTACATACACGGCCGTAACGATGGAATAGACATATACAATCTGATCACATCCCTGGTCGTGTTTAACCAGCGGTTAGGATGAAGAATGATATAGGGTAGGGAGCTTCTAACTTTCACTGAAAGTCGTCAACCAACAAGGCAGCTGAGGCATGCATACATGGCCGTAACGACGGAATAGACATGCATGCTCGAACAAGTCCTCGTTCGAGTAGACACTAAGGTTAGTTGCTAGGAAAGGGAAGTAAAATGGGTGTTAAGTAAAATTTACGAAACAAATAGATTAAGCCAACAAATAAGGTACAGTTGCTAGTAACTTTTCCTCGACCATTCCATGACAAAGACTCGAACATATAGACAAACGCCTTGATCAAAGAAATGACAAAGATAACCTAAGTTGGCATTCCCATAACGGTCAATTTCCTTACATCCTGCTCTTTACATACTTTTACATAATAAGTGGTGATATCGACCACTTTTTACAAGACTTTACATCGTTGATTTTTGTAACGTATCAATGAAATAATCGATCCTTCCAAGTGATTTATTCGGTATAAACTTCTTTTGAACCGACCATTTTTCTTCTTTCTTATTTTTTTAACCAATACATCATAAATCTCGGTTTAATTCCACCGTATTCACTATCATAATTCGTCCAGATAATCTTTTCTTTGTAACACTTCTTCTTTGGACATGATTCATAATCGCGAAAGTAGCGAAACTTACGAGCTACATATTTTTCCTCATTGCATTGTGCAATTTCCCGACCATTACAGAGATAGAAAAATTTCACTTTGACACAGGAAATACAAAACTTTAAACGAAAGCAACTAGCAACATTGATTAAAATGGACTTAATCTACATGGTAGGCTAAGGTGCAAAGGTGTAACAAAACATATAATATGGTGTAAAAAAAGAAAGAAATGGCTCAACAGGTTGTTCTAGGGGATTTTACTCTAAAAATGAGAGTAATCAAGGGTTACACGGGATTTAACTAACCAGGGTAGTTAGTTAATTTTATGACATGTAGGCTATTTGGTTTAATCCTAGAAATTTATCAGTTGAACATGTTCCTCCATCTAAATCCATAGTACTAATCATTGCGGTCTCAAGTGATATACCAAGCCAAGTTTTAAAGTCCACTACATCACCGGCACACTCATAATTTTGTGGAATTTTTAGTAAGCAATTAGAAACGGAATAGGCTTAATTCTCACAATATGTATCAAGGGTTATAGTGCGCTAGGTAATGTAACTAGTGATTTTTATAAAAGTCATGCTAATTTTTTTTAAATTTGGTCTATTTTTAAGCACTTTTAAGCTCGTAGCATGTTATTTTGTAAAAAAGAAGACAAGTATGTTCTAATTCTCCATCCCTCTACTTAAATTATACAATGTCCTCGTTGTATAGATAAAACAATTAAATAATAAGGGAAAATAGAATTAGAACGAAAAACTCCTTGATGTTTTGCTCGTGATAATTCTCCAAGATGAGTTCTTAAGCAAAAAGTGTGTTGACTAAGGCTTCATCATGCCCAAATGAGTTCAACACATGTCCTTTTCAGAATATACCATACCATAGTTTCAGCAAGGTCCTACATAAAAGATTAGAAGACAAGTACAATTTCTATCTCGCTACAATGGTACAAGAAAACAATTAAACACACAACTATATAGGGATCAATACAAAACAATTAAATACTGGAAATTAAATATTTAGTTTTAAAACGGATAACGTCTAGACATCTCTATACGTCGTATCCAGAGGGGTTCGATACGTCGTATTGAGTGTCTGGGAAGACACACTCGTGCAACAAACAATTAAAATGCGACAAACAATTAAAATGACCAGGTTGTCTCCTGGAAAGCACTTTTGTTTCAGCTGGTCTTTAAGTTCGACCTTTTTCCTCTTTCATCATTCATCCTCTGGTGTTGTCACGACCCATCCTTCATCTATGAGACGTAAAAGTTCTCGATAAGCATCGAGGCTATCCTTTGAATAGTTGAGGTATTCGGACTCTTTTATGGTAATGTACTCCTCATCATCATCGAATGAGTACTTCATTATCTCGAATCTCCTGACTTTGTAGTTTAATGGTTCATGAATTGGATCACCCTTATGACCTTGATTTTCTTGAGTACAACATACGTTGCTTGCTTCATAGTCCCTTCCAAATATACGGTTGACGTCAAGATAAGGATTGCTGGCCCATTCAGTTTTCATATTCACATATGGTCCCCGTCCGAAGTTTTCCATACGAGTAAATAGAGCGATCCCGTGAGCATTCACTTTCCACCACCACTCTTGTAGTTTTACCAGTACTTCATATTCAAGCTCGTGGAAGTTTTCAAAGAAGCTTTTCAACCATCTGTAGAATTTTATCACCCGGGAGTCACGTCTCCTTGTGATCCTTCTATTTTAGCCTTAAGTGCTAAGGTTTCATCCTTTAGTTTCCCATCAGCTAGTTCATCATACCACCTGTGATCTTGAAAATAGGTCATGCTTCCTACTAGAACCATTCCTGGCAGTTCCCCACCATTACAGAAACCATCAATATCAGATGTACACGTGGGCTATTTAGTTCCTCCATTCTTAAAGCGGTAGGGTATGCATATATGATCACATAGTTGGTATGGTACCCTATTTTCTGACCATGGTTTTTCAGTACCCTTTGCTTTGTCATTATCCAACTCTCGTTTATATTCATCATAAGTCTTGAAGTTTTGGATATCATAAGTGAAAAGATCAGTGTCGATTTTTAGAAGGCAGTTGAATTTGTGGAATGCCTCGCACAAGGGTGTTTCAAAGTCAAATAGGTTTCCTTTTATCTTAAAGATTTCGGGAACATTGTTTATTTCGTTTAGGTTGTCGTCCTCCTCGGTTTCTTCTTCTTCATCATGATCAGAAAGATGGTGGAATTTTAGAATGAACTTTTCGACCATGTTATCCCAAGTAGTGATTGAGCCTATACACTCCTTTGTAAACCATTCACTTGCGGCTCCTGCGAGTGAAACAGGGAAAACACTAAGTCTGAATCGGTCTTGAGTCAACCCATTAATTTTGATTGACCTAAAAATTTCAAGAAATTTATCAATGTGTTTGAACGCGTTTTCCCCAACATTCCCATTAAAAGTGTCATCGCGTATTTTCACCAAGAATGTTCATTGTATTTCAAAAATACATTTCTTGACCATTCTTCCTTCGTTGTCATTAGAGACAAAGTTTTTTCGGGTAGCGGTGATGTAGTCGTTAGGTTCCGCCATGATGATTTCTTTGTTAATCGGTTTCCTGAAATTAAACACAAATAATCAGTCGGATGTGCCTTTGGGGAAGGGAACACATAAAACATAAAATCAAAAACAAAAAATCACTACTGTTACTGTATCAGTTGACAGATACGTCGTATTAAATTAATCTATAACAACCCAAGAATTTTCATCAACCTATTTTACTATTATCACAATTATACGAGGAAATTTTTCGCTTTATTACATTACTTGCATTGTCAATATCTCAGTATGTCATGTAACTTACATAACTACAGTAGACGAGCTCACGCAACCTATCTATGGCAATCCTGTCTTCATATATGTCAAGCAAATATCATAAAATGTCAAGTCAATATCTTAATATCCTTATTACAAAGTACATTATTCCTATAATGTACCATTCGCAACGTTATATCAAAATGGGCTTTAAACCATTATCGTATACCTCTAAACCCTAATTCCATAAAAGATTAATATCTAAAGAGAATGTACAAGCTACTAAAGCATAGGTACAAGTAACATAACATATCATATGAATATACATTCCCTCCAAAGAAAGGTACAAGTCTCCAAAAGCTTAATGTACAAGTCATTAAGCATGATCTCCAAAATAGCCGTTTTACCTCTATTTTCTTCACCACCACTCCTGTGCAAGCTACTACACTCAATATACAATGTGTAAACACTAATTATTCTATTCATAAGCTTTCATATACATTTTACACTCAAAACCCTAATTCAAAAGTCAAAAACCCTAACCCGAGCAAAATAGTAAATCATGACCCGTTTCTTAGTTTTTATCCATCATAACCCTAAACCAACACTCAAATAAGTTGAAATAACTTAAATTACAACATTAACAATCAATCCACTCATCAATTTTTTCATCTTTCAACAAAAATATTAAGAATTAAACCCAGAAAATCCCTAATATAGTTTTAAAACCCTAACAAAAACAATAAAAAAAAAACCTAAAACTAGGCCCTAGTTCAGAATCGGATCAGTCTATAAAACATAGGATCTGAGAAATATCAATAGGATCTAGGATATTAAGTGAAAACACTAGGTTGTAGCCCTATGTCTTGTGATCATTTTTTCCGGTGGAATCAACCCGATTCGACGTCGGATGAATTAGTTACAGTCCGAATGGAAAAGTAAGACAGATCCTGCACACCCTATAGTAAATGGCTATTTATCTCTAAATTTTTTAAAAGTAACCCTCAATATGTAAAACTAAACGTTGAGATGACTCAAATATCTAACAATTCTCGGTATATTGAGCTTCAACGTATTAACGGTTTTGTAAATGGCAACCATTTTACCGAGACTGATATTGTCTGTCCAAAAACACCATGTATAAATTAAACCAAACACTCGAAAAATGTCTAGAACCACCTCCACCTTGCATCTAGCCTGTCATTACTCATCCCCTACCTCTCCACATCACCCCCATGTGTCCTCAAAACACTAGTCTCTTAGCATCCTAGTCACCAGTTCCAAAATTACTATAATAGGAGCACAAATACGTCATTCCAAACTCATTTCCCAACTTGCTCTTTCCTATAACCTAATTGAGTAAACATTCTCTGCTCCATATGATCCTAGGATCATATAAGAAGATCATTCAAGCAAAGCTTTGAAGATTTGAAGCCCCGGGAATAAGATACAAGGCGTACGAGTGGAAATACTACCCGAAATGACCCGTTTCCACCATTTTTTGATCCTTAAGTCAAACCCTAGGTTTTACGTGACGTGGCTGTTTACTATCATTTTGCTATATCAACCTTCCCCGGTTAAGATTGTGATAAGGTCGTCAGCTTTCATTTCAGAATAATTATTACATCTACCTATCAGGTGAAGTTCATAACCTCGCCTTTACTCATTTTACATGTTTTATAAACCCGCGAGGGGGATACATGCTCGTTACAAACTCTTTTACATACTCTTTTATCTTATAACAATGTGATTACTTTTCAATGACTTAGTGATATATAGCCTCAATTTTTAATCTCTTTAATGCTTTCATAAACCCGCAAGGGGGATACATGCTATAAATAACGAATACAAATGTTTTACCAGACTATATGCTAATCTGATGTATCATTACAATCAATGTCTAAGTTATAAATCCTACAAGTCATTAAATTTGACTACAAGTCGTTAAATTGACTATGGATGTTAATCTGTTAGTATCATAAATCCTACAAGTCGTTAAATTTGACTTCGAGTTGTTAAATTGACTTTGGATATTAATGTGTTAGTTTCATAAATCCTACAAGTCATTAAATTTGACTTCGAGTCGTTAAATTGACTTTGGATATTAATGTAGGTATATAATCCTTCAAGTCGTTAAATTTGACTTCGAGTCGTTAAATTGACTTTGGATGTTAATATGTTGATATATGAGCTCTTCGAGTCATTAAATTGACTTTGGATGTTAATATGTTGATATATGAGCTCTTCGAGTCGTTAAATTGACTTTGGATGATAATGTGTTGGTGACATGAGAACAAGACCAATCAGACCAAACAAGGCAATAACGGGATAATACATTGTTATTATGATTCATTGCGATTATTACTAATAACGGGTATATAATAACATGACCCAAGATCATAACAATATCATTTTCATAATAATTGTGTTTATACAATTATTATACTATTACTTGTATTCAAACTGTTTATATCAAACCTATGAATTTCACTCAACCATTGTGTTGACTTTTTAGCATGTTTATCTCAGGTAATTGAGCAAGTTGCGGCACGGAGTGGCATGGACCGACGATGCCTTGAACTGTTATCATTCAAAACCGATTGGGGGGGAAAAAAAAAAATGTTTTAGATTTTGACCTGTATATGTAAAAAGCTCTGAATATTAATGAATGCTAACATAAATTTTTCCAACAACGTACTCTTTGATCCGTTTTCTATGATTATGATTGTTGTATCCATGAAGTAATACCCCAGATTAGCTTCTGCTGCTATATTGTAAACAAAAGGGGTGTAAGAAAATAGATCTAGAAACATATGTATTGAATAGTTATTGTAGTATATTTTGTGTGTGGCTTAACGTTTTCAGGGTATACTTGGATTACATTGGAGCATGGATTAAAGTTGAACTTAAGTTGTGCAAAAGTTAATTCTGGTATTGTCAATATTAATTCTGGTAGTTTACTAGTTAAACCTGGTAAGCTTATTGTTAGTTCTGACAATAACATGGTTAATACTGGTTGATCAGATTTAAGTTTGGTAGGCCAATATTAATACTGGTAACTAGTCGTTAGTACTGTTTGGTTTTCACAACTTTGACTTTTCCTAATATGACCGATAAGAAAACTTGCGGGGATATTTAAGCGATAATGATACAAATTAGATATTTACTGTTTTATCTCACCTAAAATAAGTTTTGTAGGAACCCGATTTCACACTTCACTTAATATATCACAATCACGAAAACTAAAACTAGAAAAGAGAGGACGAAAATAGAGAGAGAGAGAGGAGAGAGAGATGAGAGAAAACTAGAGAAAGAAATTTTGATATTATGAAAACTATATATTTTCTAATAAGAAAATATCTATATATATTTAGATATTTTTAGAAAATATCTAAATATATATATATATATATATATATATCCCTACAACATTTAATGTGACCCGGGATATTTTAACTAGGCCCCGGTCTCGGGTTTTTGCTTGGGATTAAACCGAAACATATACAATATTAATTAACTATCGAGCCCGATCCCGATATTTATCCTGTTTAAACGTTAACTAATTAAAGACCTCGAAGCTCCATCGTAGAGTGACCGAGCTATCACTTTGTTGACTATCAAAAATTGAGCTAACAAGCTCCCCCGAAGTGAGGTCTTGAACACAGAATGAGCTTCCTTTACTTGACTCAAATAAAATTGAGCTAACTAATCTCCCCCGAAAATAAGTTCATTGAGACAACTCCTCATGATATCAGTGAGATTGCTTTGTCGTTTAAGCTCGAGTGTTTCCTTGGTCTTTGTCTTCGTTATAATGTTGTAAGGCTTGTTCCTTCATGCTTAGCGATCTTGAATTTTGAGCCTTTGTCATTGTCTTTTTCCGTCATTGCCATCCTTGCGATCTTGTGTCTTTGACCAACATAGCCTCATTAACTTTTGCATATCTTGAAGCTTCAAAATCAGAGTAGCGGAAGTCTTTGTCTTTAAATCTGAGCTTTCTAGATAGAATGTCTTCGAAGATTGAGCATTTGAATGGGATTGAGGTTGCCGTTACCACCGTTTGACCTGCAGGTTTTACTGTTAGAGATAAACGAGAAAATGATTTGAAGAATCAATCGACGAGTCACGCGTTAAAGAGTTTTTGTAACACACAATCGAGAGTGTAATGTTTTTAGCAAAATTCATCAACCGTCAATACATTTACTGACCAAATCGCTATCAGTTGTCACAGAGTTGATTCATATAGAATCATTCGCAAGTCACCTACCGAAGTGCTATTGATGATGACACTGGAAGGATTTCCATTCGTCACTGTAAATACTAAAGAGTATCACTCTGATGTTCTGGCAACATCACAATGATATTGCGTAGGACTCTGATAACAGCTTGTTAACTGAGGATGTTCAACAATTTTGAAACGGAATGTGTCCTATACGAGATTTTGAATTGATTCACATTGGCTCTAGACTCGATTAGTGCATTTTGGTTTTAGTACTCCGGAGCTGGAGCTTATTGCCACCTATTTCAATATCAAAAATCTCGAATGAGATGTCCAAAGATACAGGTGTATCTCCGTTACAAATGAGACAAGTTTTTGTTAAGAGAAACCCAATGGCTGGGAAGGGATGTGCTTGCACACTGTGTCCATGATGTCATTTTTCAAGGTCAGCAATCAACTTGTGATTCGACAGCATAATGTATTGACCCGGTTTCTGCCTTAGAGTTTGTGGAGGGCTTCTTTCTTTAGACCCTTAATCCATACAATTCTTTTTAATTCTTCAACGCCTCAATGCTTTACGCAAGACATCATTACTAACACCTATGATGTGATTGTTCCTGTGTTAACACAATCTTAGACGTCATTATTCCCATATACATTCATCTCCAATCATACCAAGACTGCTATTTCTAACTTTGATTATCCTTGGTAGATCCTTCGGGTCTGGTTGGATCATAGGATTGATTCCTAACTTAACCACCTTATGACTTCAGAATCGTCGTGAAATTAAGATGTTGTTGGGTATTAATCAGAACATAAAAAACTTTTCTTCAGCACATTGATCGAATAGTCATATTTTTAATTAAAATTCTCCCCTTATTTTTAAATAATAACACTTAGTTTTTGAAATACCTCGTGATTAAAATATGTCTTGAAATAGCTGTGGGAGAAAAAAGGTCAGCTTGAATGGTTTGGACATTTGATAATGTATTTGAATACATAAGGTGGTCGTTGTTTATATCCAAGAAACATTCAAAACTTTGTTTTTTCGAAAAACCTCCCCTCAAAAAATAGACCAATTGAGAAATTGTGTCTTTTTGAAAACATTGTAGGGTTGGAGTGTTGAACACAATAATTTAGAAAGATAAATGAATTGTCATCATGAAATTCTGAAAAATTGTGTTTAAGTTTTTTAGAAAAACCAAATGTTAAGGATCTCTCTAACGGAAAGGGTAAGCTCACTGGAACACGTACACTATCCTTTTTCTTGACTAAAAAACATTAATGCTTGTAAGAACAGCTCAAGACCGAGAAGTTAATTTTCTCGTTGTGAGGATAAGTTATAAACCTTCCTTTATTTGAAGTCCGGGTTATGTACTACATTTGCACATAAGCCATTTAGAAAAATAGAAATGACATGTTTTGAAACTATTTGAAAACTCTCGCTCGAACTTCATTTACACACCCGTGTCAATGTTAATCGACATTTCTAAGCACGTAAATGTTATCGATTCCAAGAGACATGTCGAGAAGATTCTTTTTGAAATTTTGTATTTATTCAGATTTTGTATGTGTATTTACCTATTGTCCTCAGATTGCTATGTGAAGGTGGAATAGTAATCCAATTCTTTGTCGTGATGAGCTGTCTTGAATGGCTAGAGAACAGCTTAGGAACCACTATGAACTTGACTGTTCCATTGCTGTGGTACTTGAATTCCCGAGTTCTGAACGTTTATGATCAGAAGTCAATTGATGAAAAACAGGCCTAAACTGATGTGAACAACTCTTTTATCATTGAGCATCCAGAGTCAACAATGAATAGGATGAGTTGTACAATCTGCAAGAGAATTAGAGGACGATGAACACTGGACAAATTGGATTCCTAAGGAATTGATACTCAAGACATTAGATATCCTAAGTCAATGTCTATAGTGGGGACTAATACGTGTTGATTCATCATCTTTCCTAAACCTTAGGCATCCCAATACTTTTTGGTCCAAGTGGATTTTGTGTCCAATGTATAAGCTATTGGACAACGTTAGCCTATCCTCCATCTCCATTCTGGAATTTGTATTCTCATACAACTTTGAACAGTGGTTTTTACTGTTCATGACAGTTAATAAATTTATTTTTATAGATTTAGTTATCGTAAAACCCGTAAATGTCGTATCTTATTCGTTTTAACTCCGTTTTTAGTGATTCTTTCGAGCACGTCTTCGTAATTAAAAGTTTTATCAAATTAATGATGTTTTCAAAATGTTCATGTCTGAGATGAACAGTAACTTTTATAAAAATAGTTTTATAAAAGTATTTATTGTCGTAAACTCGCGTAATTCATAACTCCTTCGTTATTAATCGTAAAATTATGATTCTTATTGTTTTGAAATCCTAAAATTATGTACTAACTGATAAAATATGTTTACATTTTCATTAGATGTGAATAGTAATTGGTTTTTATAAAATTTCTTTTATAAACGCGTTTAATTAACGTATAACTTAAAATTAGCGTATCTCCTTTGTTATAAATCGGTTTTTCGAGTTCTCTACATGCCCACGATCCTTGTGACACGTAGTATTTTATAAAATCATAAAATATATGCCTTAAAATTCGAATTCTAACAGCCCCTTTTTGATATTTTCTCAAAATGTGTTTAAAAGTTGTTTTTATAACTTTTTAGTTTTACCACTTTGTTACAAGTCCATTACAACCCTTATTATCACATGTCTTACACACCTAGGGTCCTTAGTCCATGATTAGTCCAAAGTTTGTCCAAGAAATCACAAGATCCATTAGTTTACATACTCATTTGTTCATGAACTTTAATATATATACATTTTAGGTAACTTATTTATATAAACTTTTTACATTTCTCAATGATTTTCTTTAACTCACTTATTGCTATGTTCTTGTCTTGCATTTGAGCTTTCAAATCCTATATTTCATGATATTGTTTACGTTCTTTTCGAAATACATTTGAAGCATTTTCTTTGCAAACTGGGTTGTTTTTCATCTGTTCTTTACAATGTTGTAAAGAAAGTTCAAGAGAAATTGAGTGTTTTTCAAGTTTAGCAAAACTTTTTAACAAATTATTATGAACTTCTTTGTTAATAGATTCAGTTTGTTTCGAAAGCTTTATTGCAAGACATTCACATTCTTTGACTTTATGAAGATACACGCATTGCAATTCAGTATAAGCATTTAAATCAGACGGAGAATGCAAATATGAACATATAACATCTTTAGACACACACTCTTCGAGAAATAGATCATATATGTTTGAAAATCAGCCTTTTCAGATTCAAGTTCGTCAATCTCTTTTTCAAGGGATTCAACGTACTTAGAAATAAGAGAGTTTTGTGTTGTTTACACCTTAGGAAGAGTAGTGTGTTCATCTTCTAGTTTAGAGTGCATTAAATACTCTAAGACATAGCCAAAGGAACATCTAGAGGAATTCTAGGAAGACATTGGTCTTTCACTATTAGGGTTAGTAAGAAAAATATCTATGTGTTCCCTAAATGAGAGATCATCCCATGAATTCTAGGAATGGATTGAATTTAAATATTATCCTTGTATCTTTCATCCCATATCCGATTATATATGTATATAGGTGATGATATTTTGTAAATTTTGAGTATTGGGTATAATTGTGGGTATTTGTTGAAGCGTAGAAAAGTTTTGGTGGTTCCTAGAATGCCTAAACGTATTTTATCGCGAAACGTAACCAATAAAATAAAAAATAAACAAAGTTAAGAATTATACTCAAAATAATTACTTAACACTTGCTTGATGTAAACATTTAATTGTTTGATGCCCATTTACATTGAACGATAATTTTTATCTTACGCAATTTAACTTAACGATTAAGATTTAAAGCAAAAACGCCCCGGTTAAAAAAATTTACAATCTAAAAATAAAATATTGAATGTATTGACGTGTAAATGACCCTAAAACACGGGGTGTATAGAAAGTGGGCCAAGAAGTCAAACAGATTTTGATGTCCTTATTGAATTCAGAGGCGGCCCTCCCCAAAGAATTAACAAACTTCATCAGTCATACATGTCATTACAGTTCCCTTTGTTATTTGTTTTTGGTGAGCCAGGGTTCTACCCAGATCTGATGTTGAAGCCTCAAAATGGTAAAGGCAAAGGAAAAAAGGTCACGATGAATGCCTATTACAAAATATCAGTTTACACCCACGAGTAAAAGACTTTGGTCCTTATCTTTCAGAAGTGGGAGGTTGTTTCAGTAGTACGTGGTTGTAGTCTATTATGCAATCAAGATGAATCGTCTGGACTACATATGGAAAAATCAAAATGACCTTCGGTCAGACTACTTAACAAGTTAAGGCAGATGCCTGTTTCTAGGGGAGATCTGAAGGCATGGCCCAACAGGCCTCAAAAAAAATGTTACCTAAAAACTTTCACTGAGACCTCGATACATGTACAACCCTACCTAGACGCTCTTATTCATTTGTCGATCGCTAGGAAATCCTCAATTTTCCATCGCCTTCACCTGTGATGTCAAGTGGCCTGAAATTAAATGTTATATGGCACAGTACCCGAAGTTAACACCAAATGATAGAGCATATATTGTGTGTAGAGTTTTTGAGCAAAAGGTGATAGAGTTTATCAAGTTTCTGAAGGAAGTAAAAACATTTGGCTATCGTTTTGTAGGTATCGTATATCTATCATTTTTTTAGTGCCTATTCTTTTCGGCCTTTCCTTAAAAATTACATTTACCAAAAGCTAATTTTGATTATCCTGCTATTCAGTGTTGTAACTACAGAATTTTAAAAAATGGTTACCACACTGTCATACATTGCTTTGGGTTGATTCCAAAAGTGAACTGCAAGACGCTCAACACATAGACGAGTTCATTTCTGCAGAGATACCTGACCCTGTCGAGGATCCTTGCGGCTATAAACTGGTGACAGAACTAATGATGCATGGACCCTTGGCATTTCAAACTTAAGCGCATCGTGTACCAAGATGATCTTCAACAAGCATTTTCCAAAAAAATACAATGACAACACGTTTTTGACAGCAATGGCCACACGCAATACCGAAGAAGAGATACAGGGGTTTCTGTCATGAAAGGTGAATCAAGATTAGACAACTGTAACATCTTCCCATATAACCGCACGTTATGCTTTGCGTTTGAAGCCCACATAAATGTTGAATACCATGGATGGAGCATGCTCATTAAATACCTGTTTAAATATATTTCCAAAGGACCTGAACGCATTCTTGCAAAGATCATCAACTCCAAGACATCTACTTCGGTACCTGGCAACAATAAGCAAATCGACAAGATCCAAAACTACGTTGATGGTCGATTCATATGCCCATTCGAAGCTTGCTGGAGAATCTTCGATTTTCTAATCCATAGTCGAGAACCAGCTGTACAAATTCTTAGTGTCCACTTAGAAAACATGCAGCGTGTTAACTTCCGTGAGAGAGATAGGCTGGACATCATAAGTCAATCTTCCTGAAAAGAAAAAAACAACCCTCACCGAATGGTTTGTCTACAACAACGAAAACACCGACGGTAGGCACTTGACGTATCTCAATTTTCCTTCAGAGTTCGTGTGGTACCCAAATTCAAAACAATGGAAACGAAGACAAATCAAAACAAAGAAGTCACTTAGAAGGCTAATTTATATTCATCCGAATTCAGGCGGCCTCTTCTACTTCCGGATCATCAAAAGAGCTGTAAATCACCACTTGATGTACGAATTGTCAAACAAGTCTGATACATCCCAAACACCGAGTTACGTGTGAAACTTTAGGTCTCCTGGGTGATGACAAAGAATAGGACATAGCGCTTTAAGAATCAACTACTCCAGGAACGTCAAATGAAGTTAGAATCCTTTTCGCTTAAATTCTCATATACTGTGACGTCTCAGATCCAATTAAGCTATGGATAAAACATTGGGAGGCTATGAGTGATGACATACCGACAAAGATATCAAAGGCAACAAGAATACCAAACTACCAAGTTAACATTGTCGAACTTAAAGGGTTACATTTTTGATGAGCTGGAAGCAGTACTAATGGTTTTGGAAATCAGTCAACACAGACTTTGTTGACGCATCCTCTGAAACATCTATTAAAGATCATGAAAACCAAAACCTTTCCCCCACCCCTTTTTCCCCCCCCCCCTGAATGGAAGAGAATAACTACAAACGTGATTTACTAAACAAGAAAGCCGCTAAATCATGCCAAAGTTGAATCAAGATTAGAAAAAGAATCTATGATCCTCATTAGGGCGCATCTCTCACTACCCAACAATAGAGATTCTTTGTGTGTACTGACCCACGGTAGTACTGGGAAAACATTCTATGGAAAACGTTATAAGTTTCACCTTCGGCCGACGGTAAAATTGTCTTAGAAGTGCTTCTTCAACATCGCATCTCTACTTCTGCCGCTTACGCACGACTCTTCCAGATTTAAAGCAACCAATAGAAATACATATGAGTCACCTGTTGTCCATGCAAAAAAAAAGAGTTAGTTAGGAAACTTATTAGTTTAAGCAAACTTTATTATTTGGGACGAAGCCCCGATGAACGACATTCGTTGTTTCAAAACAACACGTAATGAACGAACTTCAAGTTCGGCTCAATATTTTGCGGCTAACAGCAACCTCCTATTGGATTGCCTTGTTCCTGTCCAGTACCTGCCCCTTTCTTTTTTGCCTTATGGGCAGGCATCTTTCGCGGATATTCAAGCGATGTTCCGCTATGGACCTTGGAACGCCTGTCATATCTGCGGGTTTCCAGGAAAATATGTCTAATGTCACACCCCCAAACGGGGCCTGGATGGAAACACGTGTCCGGGGGCGTGACATCATAATATTCATCACACAAGATATAAAGAACGACCTCTAAGGGTACGTTTAAAAATCCAACATCGTTGCATTAACTTAAAATAGTTAAAGTTTTACATAAGTCCAAAGATAATATGTGGAAGCGAATAAAAGGTTTTAAAGTTTGACAACGATGTTAACATGGATAATAATAATAACTCTTGAAAATCAGTCCAATGCAAGGCAACACCATAAAGCAAGCAAAGACATCCATAGCTAAGCACCTGAGAAAAACATGCTAAAACGTCAACATAAAGTTGGTGAATTCATAGGTTTGAAATTAGTATTAAAAAAGGACCACAAGTTCAGTACGCACGTGACAGTTATAACAGATACAACTTCACATAAAAAGTATTTACTGTTACGCTAAGCTCATGACACCGAAGCTCAATTAAAAGGAAGCATATTATATGCCAAACAAGAATTAATTGCCCTAAAGGTATCTGACCAAGATCACCTAGTGAAATCCGACATGGTATATATTCGTTTATCGGGAGCCCCGTGGGTAGTGAGCGCTACTCACCCGGATAGGGATAATTAGTCCCAATAGATCTATTTACAACATTCGCGCTTACTTAACCAGTCTATCGGTTAAGCAATTGACGATTCATGATAGTTCGGGCATTAATGGTGTAACATCCGGTAATTTTCGGAACTTTAGATAACTATCTTACCCTTTGACTTTTCGGGTCTGGATTGACTTATAAGAGCGATTATCTAAATCACGTATTCACGACTCGGACTCTAAAGCAATTTGATGTGAAATGATATTCCAGACAACTTTTTAGTTTTGACCGAGACCTAGAAACAGTCAGAAGGTAACTGAAATGCCCTTGCAAGATTTATAAACACAAAAATAATTAAATTATATTTAATTATCACGTTTTATTAAATAAAAATATTTAATAAAATACTTAGCATTTTAATTAAAAGCGTTTTTGAAAACGCGAATATTCGAGTTGAACCCATTTTTCTTTTATTCTGAACGAGACGTAACCAGTTCACTAAATAAATAACGAATATTTTTATAAATGTTATGAAAATATTTATGAAATATTATCAAGTGAATACTCATTTTTATCAGAAAAATGATTCGAAAAACAATGGCGCAAGTTTCGTGCGTTGAATCATCCGTTAAGTCGCTCAAATGAGTCCCGAACCGCTTCTATTAAAAAGTATATTAAAAAGTTACACTTTTTACCCTCAACTATTAAAACTTATGACTTTTAAATGAAAGTTTTAATATATATATATATATATAAAAACATATATATCATTTTCATTTTTATCAAAATAATACACACACACATATACATTTAACTCTCTCTCCCTTCTCTCCCATTATATCCGGCAGCCACCGGCCGGCCACGGTCACCACCGCCGGAAAACTTTTTCGGCGACTTTTTCCGGCGAACCCAAAAATTACAAAAAGATGGACCAAGCCCGGATCTATCCGATCCCCTAACCTACTCGCTACCACGCGCCCTCACCACCCTCACCTCCACCACCACAGCCGTCACCTCACCACTACCCACGCACCACCGCCACCACAACCACGACCCACAAGGGTGCGTTCGGTTTGACAGAAAACCCAAAAAGGGTGCGTCCGTTTTGTGGTTAAACAACACAAGGGTGTTGTTTCGGTGGCTTAGCAACAAGGGTGCGTGTGGTTTTGTTATAAACCTCCGACGAGGGTGCGTTTTTGTTTTGGGTTCACAACCACTAAGGGTGCGTTCGGGTTGGGTTTGCAAGAAAAAGGGGTGCGTGGTTTATTTAGCAGCAGCAAGGGCTGCGTGTGGTGTGTTAATAGCAGCTAGGGGAGTTCGTTTGGTTTGGTTGTTCGCCGCAAGGGTGCGTTTGTTTTGGGTGGCAGCCACCCGACGAGGGTGCGTTTGGCTGTGACAGCCCACATAGGGCGCGTTTGGTTGTCTCGCACCTCAAGGGTGCGTATGGTTCGCGGGCCTGCAGCAAGAGGCTGCGTTTGGTTTGTATTAAAACAGCCAAATATGCATCGGGTTGGGTCTCAAACCTATAAGGGTGCGTCGGGTTTGTGGTAACACACCAAAGGGTGCGTTGGTTTTGGGTTTATAGCCAACAAGGGTGCGTTGGTGTTGTTCGCGGCCATGGGGGTGTGTTGGTTTTATAATAAAAACAGCCACAAGGGCGTTTAGTAGAGGGTGTAACAGCCGCAAGGGCTGTTTGGTCCAAAGGGCGTTTGGTTTTATTCTCACTAGAGGGTGCGTTTGGTTATGTGTTTAAACAGCCCACAAGGGCGTTTGTTGTTGGGTTGGTTTGGGTTTCGGGTCAGCCGCAAAGGGTGCGGTCGGGTTATGGGTTAACAATCGACAACGGGGTGTTGGGTTAGGCTGTGGGACAGCCGGGGACCGCCGGGGCGTCGGGTTGTTTGGTCGGGTTTGGTTTGCAATGGAACTGGGTGCGTTTGTTATTGTGACATCGAAACGGGTGCGTTTGATTGTGTTGACACCGAAAAAGGGTGCGTTTAATTTAAAAGCATTCGATTATTTCGTTTATATTATCGATAAAATGTATATGTGATGAAATCTGTTTAAACTTGCGACGTCTAAGTAAAATGTGATATTAATATTTAAAACGGGATTGATAATAATGTATAAGCGATACTAGATATAGTTTAGACGAGTTTTGAGATAAAAACGGACTTTGGCACGTTTTTGTAACGGATAATTGTGAGCAGAAAACGGAACATGAGATTCGGGATTCGAGACTTTGAAAAGTCAGACTTTGGTTTACAAAATATAACAAATTATATTTTGACGGACGTTTTGATATAAAACGGGACTTTTAACTCCCAATAACGAAGAAACTGGAGTGAAATCGGAATATACACTTTAATAGAAAAATAGGTTATTTTTAATATATATTAAATCTGACAGGTTTATTAATTAAAGGATTTGAGCACTTTCGAGTCCGTTTCAGCCTTCCGGCGAAACACGAAAGTTGTTCGTAATGACATTTTACTTTGCCGCGAGGATTGTCTGCTTTAAAAGTTAAGACATAGCGGGTCAAAACATCTATTATTCAATTAATTATATTTAGGAACCATGTTCGTTCTAAAGCGAAGGTCAAAAAATAGTAACTGTTCTTTAAAATATTAGAGGATAAGTAATATTGGACGGAAAATTAGTATATATACATAAAATAAACAAAGGGTTAAGGTTAAAGACGCACAAGTGATTTCTCATCAACAAGTATATAATGTATGTTTCCATAAAAAAATATGTAATGATTTCGTCGTTCCGATGGTACGCATCGTTGACGTAAGATTTATACGTGTATTTATATAGAACACATAATTATAGGTCGTGGCCGTGATCGTTGCAGATTACGTTGTGATTATTTGGATTATATGAATCGTGGTCCCTTAGATCAAGGTGAGTTCATTGCCCCATTTTTACAATTATTGATTTACAAGTTTTGGGGTGAGAACATGCTTGTTTACAAATGCATTTTCATGCTTGATTACAAATTGGATTTATACAATACTGGTTTTACTTTGGACATAAACACCTACTTGACTTTTATTTGAATGATTAACTGAATTAGCTTAGGTTGCATGAACTGTAACACTTTGATGGTCGCGCTAGAACAGAATGTTATAAAATAGATCTATTCGGGATTGACAATCCCCGTTCGGGTGACTAGCTATCACTCGGCAAACGAACGTTATAACATGTCGGATTAATGTGAAATACCAATATGGAGCCTTAATAAGGGTGAAAGCCGTAGTTGCCTTGAATAAGGTGGAAAGCAATTATGGTGCCTTGAATAAGTGAAAACCATAGGGTGCCTTGAATAAGGTGGAAGCACATTATGGAACCTTGATAATAAGGTGGAAATACAATCACTGTGCCTTTAATAAAGTGCATACATACAAGTCTACGTCGCAGTTTCATGAACTTAAAGTAATGGTAATCATGGTTTTATACACACTTGAATAAAGTGGCAATACACACTTTGGATATTTGTGATCCAACTTTTATATGTACATTTTGGAAGGACGTTTAAGTATTTAAATGGTCACACAATTATTTTATGATACTGTAGGGAGACAATAGTCACTAAACGTTTTTATATGACACTGTAATGATACAGTGGGCAGATACATTTATTGGAACTAACGTTTATATTTACAGAAACCTATGAACTCACCAACTTTAATGTTGACACTTTTTAAGCATGATGATTTCACAGGTGAATAAGATGCTTGATAATTTGATTGTCATTGGAGTCCTTTTACATTCAAGTTTTTCCCATTTGAGCAATTATGGGACAACTATTATTTTGATTTCAGAAAATCAACGAGATTGTTTTACAAACGACACATTTAGAGGTCATTCTCTTGTATCTAGCGCTGTGTATTATGAAGTAGCACCCCATGTGGTATTCCGCTGCGTTGTATGATTTTTGGGGGTGTTACAAATGGTCTATTCGCTACTTAGGCAACACATAATCAGGAAAAAGAAACGTAAAGTAACTGTGTCCATAGTTTAAAATCAAGCAATGTTTCTCACCCCAAAGTAGTAAAGTAAAAATAGTAAAACGAGGGTGCATGAACTACACTTATAAGATGAATCAAATGATGAATCACGCCTAAAAGATGATAATAGAAATCCTTTAAAGCCGTGCCCCAGAATAAAAACCGGCTCTTAGGACACGGATTAAGTATGCCCAAGAATTGCACATAATGTTCATAACACTAAAAGACATCCATGTGTGTTTGTGTTTTGACCTTAATTAAAAAAAAAAATTAAAAAGAAAAAAAAAAAAAAAGGAAAAAAAAAAAGAAATAAAGAAAAAAGTAAGCAAAAAAAAAAATAAAAAAAAAAAAAGAAACAATAAAAAAAACAAGAAAAACAAATACAGAAAAAAGAAAAAAAAAAAACCAGAAACGCGACCACACAACACAGCCGCGCAAGCGAACCTCTCACGCCCCCCACCCCCCAACCCCCCTCGTACCCCCCTAACCCCCCTCCCCCACCCTCCCCTCCCTCCTCCCCAACCCCCCATCCCACCCACGCACCCCTTACCCCCGTGCCCTCGCCCCTCCCTACCGACGCCGCACCCCCTCCCCTACTATACTCCCGCTCCTCCCACCCACCTGCTACCATACCACCACCCACCCCCCATCACCCCCCCCCACCTCCCCTTATAAAATGTGGTGCCCCCCCCCCCACCCACCACCCCCCCCGACGCCGCCCCTATACCCACTCCTACACCCCTCCCCATCACCTCTCCTGTAAACCCCCCCCCCTACCAGCGCCCCCTTTCGCCCACATCACCCCCTCGCTCCCCCCCCGCCCCACACCCTCCTCCTCAACCCCCAACCCCCCCCACCCCCCCCTCCCTCCCCCCCCACCCAGCCTACCCTCACCCCCGTCCCCACTTGACCAACTCTCCCCGCCCGCCCACCCCCCCCCCCCCCCCCCCCCCCACCCCCCACCTCCAACCATACACCCCCACCCTCCCCACCCTCCCCCCCCCCCCGCCCCCCACCCGCCGCACCCCCCCTCCGTATGCCCCCCACCCCAACACCAGTTATATCGAACCGAAACTGCTGTAACCCCCCCTCAACCACTTTAACGACCGTTAACACAAAACGTCCGATAAAAACGAAACGGCCGAACCACCCGACCCCCTCACATTATCAAACACCTCCAAATCAGCCGAGCCCCCTAGAGACTCGACACCGAACACTTCCAGTCCAACTTGCTCAATCTAACCCCAACAACCTAAAAAAACAGGCAACCAAGGGAAGGTGGGAACGCTTTTTCCACAAAACTGTAACGACGTCTTTAAATGAAACTAATCATAAATATGTGTTAGCTATATGATTTCGCTAGTGATTTTAAAAGCTCAAAATATCTGCTCAAATCAACCCGAAAGTGTCCGAAAACCTCATTTTATATTCCAAACAGCACTATGTCAAAATGGTTTTGCCGAAAAATATTTCAAGTTTCATTTGGCTATAACTTGGCCGTTTTAAGTCCAATTTTAGTGTGCGATATATGAAAAACTATCTATTCGAAACGAGCTCTCCAAAAACTACTTTTACGCCTAATGAAAACATTCCTAAGTCGCTCAAAACCTCAAAACCATTTCGGATCAGCAACTACCTTTTTCACAAACGCTTCCAAAAATCACACCAAACTTCACAATAGTGCCTAGTCTAGCCTAATCTCCATTCACAACTAATCCACAACAAAACCACACCTAAAACTAACCTAATCCCTTCATTTCTATTGTTGCAACTCTCATCCAACTCTCATCTCACCAAGGACATAATATTTAACTTAGTGAAACAAAGTAACATCATTATTTATAAAATCTTGTTTTATAATCTTTCAAAAATTAAAACACAACATATGGATGTATGGATCTTGAACATATATGAAAGAACATAAGTAAACCACAAGAAAAGATCAAGGCACTTACAAAAGTGAAGAACAAGTAGAGAAATCACAAGATCTAAACCCCAAAATACTAGATCTATAAAACCCAACAACAAATCTTGAAACCCTAATTTATAAACTCTTGAAAGACCCTTGAAATCAAATAATCAATACTTTAAACCAACTTAGATGTTCTTAGAAATGAACCTAGTATACTTGGATTATGGAAGAAATCAAAGATAATCGAAGCCCTAAAAGAGGGTGTTTGGCCGTGAGCTTCAAGAAGAAAAGAGGGAGAGAAAGAATTTTTTGGAGGCTTGAAAATGATTATGAAACCCTAAGTGTGATATGTGTATATATTTATAGGATAAGAGATGGTCTAAGGTTTCTTGTTTTGTAGTACCAAGTGACCAACACACACCAAAGGTGTGTGTGTGGGTTCGGCCGAAACAACACCACAAGGACCATATGGTTTAATTTTTTTGAGTCATGGTTCATACTAGGTGCATGAGTTGGTCAAATGTACAAGTCAAACTCTTACATAAGTGTAAGAGGTCACATGAAGAGGTTAGCATGGTAAGTGTGCATGAGAATGACACTCTCATGTGTCACTATCTTGCATATGTAAGATCACATGCACTAGTTTTATAAAAGATGCTCTTGTATTTAATTTAGGATTCAAAGTGTTTTGGTTTGGGGGTTTAGGCGTCCGAAGTATGACAAGAGGGGGAGGGTGAACGAAATTTTTGATGCTATAATACGAGATGTATGATAACTAAAGTTTACACGAAAAGATTTCGGGTTTTCGGGGTTCCGTTAGGTCAAAAACGCGAAAAACGTAATTTAAACGTTAAAGCGTAAAAATAAATACCGGGAGTGATCGTAAACTACGAAACACTTAGAAAATATAAAATAACTCATATAATAATCAAAATCCGAAGTCGGAACGCGTCCGATGATATTTTTCAGATTTACGCGGGTTAACTTCCCGGTAAACTGCCAGATTCAAACGTAACGTATAAAAGTCAAAAATAATGATCGGAAAAGTTTAAAATATTAACCTAAAATTTTCGGGGTGTGACATTCTTCCCCCGTTAAAAGAGCTTTGTCCTCAAAGCTTAAGACGTGGACTAAGGGTTAACGAAAAGATGAGGGTACTTTTTCTTCATTTGATCTTCACGCTCCCAAGTAAACTCGGGCCCTCGTCTCGAATTCCAACGGACCTTCACGATTGGAATGCGGCTTTGCTTTAGCCGTTTAACTTCTCGATCCATAATTTCAACTGGTTCTTCAATGAAATTAAGCTTGTCATCAATCTGGATCTCATCCAACGGAATAGCTAGTGGTTCGTCTACGAAACACTTCTTTAAATTGGAAACATGAAAAGTGCTATGAACTCAGCTTAATTGCTCTGGGAGTTCAAGTCGATAAGCAAGCGTTCCCACTTTAGCAAGAATCTTGAAAGGTCCAATATAGCGAGGGTTCAGCTTCCCCCGTTTGCCGAAACGTATCACCCCTTTCCATGGCGATACCTTCAACATAACCTTATCTCCAACCTCAAATTCCGATGGCTTACGCCTCCTATCGGCGTAGCTCTTCTGTCTATCTCGTGCAGCTTGAATATGCTTCTTGATCTGAATGATTTTCTCAATTGTTTCATGAATAATTTCCGAACCAGTGAGTTGAGCGTCTCCAACCTCAGCCCAACAAATAAGCGATTGACATTTTCGACCGTAGAGAGCTTCAAACGGTGCAGCTTTGATACTAGTGTGATAACTGTTGTTGTAGGAAAACTCCACCAAAGGTAGGTGTCTATCCCATCCATTCCCAAAATCAATCACACAAGTACGCAGCATGTCCTCCAAAGTTTGGATGGTTCTTTCACTTTGACCATCAGTCTGTGGATGGTAAGCCGAACTCATATCCAATTGAGTACCTAGGGCTTTGTTCAGCGATTGCCAGAAATGAGATGTAAATTTACTGTCTCGATCAGAAATAATCAAAATCGGCACCCCATGCCTCGAGACTACTTCCTTCAAGTATTGTCTCGTCAACTTCTCCATTGAGTCAGTTTCCTTCATAGGTAAGAAATGAGCGGATTTCATGAGTCGGTCAACAATTACCCATATTGTATCTTGACCAGTTGATGTCTTTGGTAACTTGGTAACGAAATCCATAGTAATGTTTTCCCACTTCCACACTGGGATCACAGGTTGAACCAACAAACCGAATGGTTTTTGGCATTCGGCCTTGACTTTGGCACATGTCAAACATTTACTAACGTAGGTGGCAATTTCTGCTGTCATATTCGGCCACCAATACAGTTTCTTTAAATATTGGTACATCTTGTCCGATCCAGGATGAATTGAATATTTTGACTTATGCGATTCATGCATAATCAATTCTCTTAAGTTACCTTGACAAGGTATCCAACTTCTCCCATTCAAGCATAATGTTCCATCAGTACATTTCTCTAGCTTCTTAATCATACCACACAGATCTTCGGTTCCAAAATTCTCTTCCTTTCTCGCCTCAACCTGAGCATTTAAAATTTGCTCAGGAAGGTTCAGACCAATCGTCAAAACCAAAGCTCGAACTCATAGTGGCTTATTCCGTTCCTTTCGGCTCAAGGCATCCGCCACCACGTTCACCTTTCCTAGATGATAACGAATCTCGCAGTCGTAATCGCTCAACAGCTCTAACCATCTATGTTGTCTCATGTTTAACTCTTTCTGATCTAGAATATGTTGCAAACTCTTATGATCAGTAAACACAACGCATTTCGTGCCGTACAAATAATGTCTCCACATTTTAAGAGCAAACACTACAGCTCCAAGCTCTAAGTCATGTGTAGTATAATTCTTCTCATGAATATTAAGTTGGCGTGACGCGTAGGCTATGACTTTCTCCTTTTGCATCAAAACTGCGCCCAACCCTTTACGAGAAGCATCACAGTAAACCACGGAGTTTTCACTACCTCCAGGTAAAGCCAAAATCGGTGCACTACAAAATATCTGCTTCAACAGTTGAAATGTAGCCTCTGCCTTTTCGCTCCAATCAAACTTCACGTTCTTTTGAGTCAACTTTGTCATAGGTTTGGCGATTTTTGAGAAACCTTCGAT
>BQNB010005892.1:64965-100023 GCA_026074375.1 Tanacetum coccineum | reverse complement strand
GTATTGTCAACTTTTGTAATATTCAACAATGAACAAGTAAAGCTATATGCTTTTGTATTAAGTCTTTCAATTAAATCCAATGTATCATTTTAAACGACTTTTTGTGTCGTTCTTATATATCTTGTGCTATTGATCTTGAAGTAACACGCCCCGGACCCTTATTCCGCTGCGACCCAATTTGGGGGTGTTACAGATTGGTATCAAGAGCCAAGGTTATAGAGAACCAGGTCAAATGTTTTTGCTGGACTATAACCATTTTCAAACAACAAATTCATACAACGGGGTTGTACACGGGACATACATATGTGCATACATTCATGCATACACTACTTGTTGCATTAGTGGGACTAGATGCATTCAAAATTGATATACATGTTTATATTATAGTACGTATATTACTATGAGGGTATATTGTATATATACAAAGATGAGTTTGCATTCTTTCGCACACTCTCCAATTACTATTTAAATAAGAGTTAATTTATAAAATAGGGAATATTTCTTAGGCAAAGGTAGTACAAAAGCTCGTAGGTCCTAAGCGCTCCGTAAACATTAAGCATCGAATATAGACCTTAAAAAACCAGCATTCATTTAATATGCCATAAGTGCATAGCACGTATTTACCATACCAAGAGTTAAACTATATTTATATAAGTTACATTTTTTAATCGCCTGCCAAGCGGTTTATTTTTT
Source organism: Tanacetum coccineum (assembly GCA_026074375.1). Lineage (NCBI taxonomy): Eukaryota > Viridiplantae > Streptophyta > Magnoliopsida > Asterales > Asteraceae > Tanacetum > Tanacetum coccineum. The sequence continues at coordinate 99,330 of BQNB010005892.1, read as the reverse complement.
TCATTATAGACGATTCCTACACGTCTGTGTTATATTAATTCCGAGCCATGGAGATTCCATTGAGCATCTGAATGAGGAGCTAGAGGACCTACAGAAGGACAGCCTCTACTGCTGATGCCTCCACCTACACCTTATCACCAGGCAACATTGCTGACTCTAATCCGGAAGAGGAATAAGGAGGAACCCTGAGTAGGATCCTGCTGACCCCTGTCTGATGGATGAGACAATTATGATAATGAGTCATCTTGATGAAAGACAACGATGATGATGATGTTGAGAGAAAGAGATGATGGAGGACGAGGAGAGGAGGAGCATCCTAGCACCGTCAGACCCTTCTGTTGTACCTACAGATGACCCTTACCCCTTCAAGCTGAGGATGCAGAGGCATTACACAATGAGCTTCTACATCACCCACCTCTCCACACCATATCATCTTGTCTTTTGAGACCAAATCCCGTACAGTACGGATGTTTATTTAACACCATACTCCACGATCACCATCTGCTAAGGCAGGCATTACCGAGATGTTGCTACACTACCTTCATCATCACCACCACCAGAGAATGTGGAGTCACTTAAAGATAACATAAGAGTCTAGCATCTAGAATCTTGAGAGGCACCCTGGCCATAGACAAATAGATTTGTCAGTGTAGCTCATTTTGTATTCCACTAAACTTGAGTAATACTCGGTTGGTAGTGTTAATAAAAAGCTTGTACTCTTTTACTCATGTAAAATGATGTATTAAGTATTAACTTACGCTGTTGGTTATGATCATGCTACTGGACGATGGGGATTTATTTATGCTATGGTTGCTGTTATCTTATATCTATGCATAACGTGGTCTCACCTTACCTACTTGTTGGGATCACGGAGTGTCATGATTTTCCCTTGAATGAAACTTCATATACATTTTGTTCCCTGTGACTTTCAGGAAACAATGACAACTGTTGATCAAGGGATGAGTGTTGAGGAAATTGAGCGGGTTATAGCCGAGCGAGTGGCTAATGCTATCGAGGCTATTGCCATTTATGAGACGAAAACCAACATGGCCCGTAAGTCAATAAGCCAGACCGAACAACAAGAATGCAAGGTAGCAGAGAATGCTAACAACAAGAGAAAGTGGGAAGGTAACCACAATGGGCAATGTACTGTAAAGTTCGGGAATTGCAAGAAGGTTGACCACATGACCCAGGATTGTAGGAATCCTGCTGCTGCTAGGAATCAACGAACTCACGCCTGTTATGAGTGTGGAAGTCTGAGACACTTCAAGAGTGAGTGTCCAATAGTGAAGTTCCAGAAACGTGTGGATAAAAAGATCAGCACTCTTGCTGAACGCCAGACTGAGAACAAGAGGAAGTTTGAAAACACTTCCCGAAATAGTCAGAATCAACAACAACAACAAATCAAGAGGCAAAACACCGGCAGGGCATACACTGCTGGATCGGGTGATAAGAAACCATATGGGGGATCTAGACCCCTGTGCTCAAAGTGCAATTACCACCATGACGGTCCGTGTGCTCCAAAGTGCTATAAATGCAACAAATATGGTCACATCGCCCGTGACTGTAGGGGTACGGGAAATGCCAATGCTGTTAACAACCAAAGGGTCATTGTGGCAAGTCAGAAGGCTATTTGCTATGAATGTGGGAATCAAGGGCACTACAAGAGGGATTGCCCAGAGCGAAAGAACCAAAGTCATAAAAACCAAATTGGAGGTACTGGAGCACATGGAGTGGTGCATACCTTAAGAGAAGGGGGAAACAGATCAAGACCCTAACAACATTAAAGATGAGATCAAAGCTTAAAAGAGAAAGTTGTCTCGCTTTGCCTAATAAATCCTAAGTTGAAACTATCTTAGACTTTATCTCCTTAGGAGTTCTCGTTGTATTTCCCTTAAATTTTAGTTGTACGAATGATTTCAAATTATCGTATTATGAGAATTTCGTCAATATTAACTTAGGTTCCTTATTTACTCTTACAAACTACTCTCACGAATATCATGAAATTATAACGCTATTTTGACGAAAATGAGCAATGCATCGTTAGTCCTCAATTATACATGGCCTGATCAACTATGTATAATTCAGGAAGGTACCATGCCGTGCTGAGAGTAGTCACTCTAAAAACCTCTTGTTAAGGAAACAATTTTCTACTTATATCATGTTTTGTGTGCGTATTCATAGAACGCGTTTACTTTTAGAAATCGAATTAGTAACCATATCAACTAAGCAGACCTTCACTCCGTCTTACTATAAAGTTGGCATCATCTTATACCAAATCCTAAGCCGAGAAGCCAAGACACATTACTAGTCGCCCTATGACAATAATTTCGCTATCATTGGAATTTGCTCGCCATTAGAGAATTTCACTAAAATCACCCATTCATCATAAACTTAATACCTGTAGAACTTGGTGCTTCGATTGCTATAATCGTTATGATGGTTGGCGAAGAGTACCAAAGCGGTCATTGTGTGTGCCGAGAAGATTTGTTCGTATCCCCGAAGAAATGAAATCTTAATCATACACAGTGACGGAAGTAACCATGGAAATGTGACACGATTAAACATCATTTCTGGCACTAAAACACTGAAAGTAATGGAAAAGGTGTTCCTATCTTTTCTGGAATCATATCACATTGCAAAAAGAAGTTGAAGGACAAAGTCGAAGGAGAGCGACTTGAGGACATACAAATAGTTTCAAGACTTTCCCGAGGTATCTCTGAGGACTTGCCGGTGTCTTCCTCCCGAGCATCGACAAGTGGTAGTTTTCAAATTGATTTTCACTTTACTTTTTGGTAATGGCCTGCTGCACCCTGAGCAGGGCACCTTATCGATTGGCGCCTTCAGAAATGAAAGAGTTATCTGAGCAATTGAAAGAGCTATCCGATAAAGGCTTTATAAGACCCAGTTCCTCACCCTGGGGAGCTCCGGTCTTGTTTGTCAAGAAGAAAGACGGATCATTCCGGATGTGCATCGATTACCGGGAATTGAATAAACTAACGGTGAAGAACCGTTATCCGCTCCCAAGAATTGATGATTTATTTGATCAGCTCCAAGGGTCGAGTGTCTACTCAAAGATTGACCTAAGATCAGGTTATCACCAATTGAGGGTTCGAGAAGAAGACATTCCGAAGACTGCCTTCAGGACTCGTTATGGACACTACGAATTTCAAGTTATGCCATTTGGTTTGACAAACGCACCTGCCGTGTTCATGGACCTCATGAATCGGGTTTGCAAACCATATCTGGATAAATTTGTGATTGTCTTTATTGACGACATTCTGATATATTCAAAGAATAAGAAAGAACACGAAGAACACCTTAAGCAGATCTTGGAATTGCTTAAGAAGGAAGAATTGTATGCCAAGTTTTCCAAATGTGAATTTTGGATTCCTAAGGTACAGTTCCTAGGTCACGTGATCGATAGTGAAGGAATTCATGTGGATCCAGCCAAGATTGAATCCATTAAGGATTGGACATCTCCTAAGTCACCAACGGAGATTCGTCAATTCTTAGGCCTTGCTGGATACTACCGAAGATTTATTGAAGGGTTTTCAAAAATCGCCAAACCTATGACCAAGCTCACCCAGAAGAAGGTTAAGTTTGAATGGGGCGATAAACAAGAAGCAGCTTTTCAATTGTTGAAGCAAAAGTTATACAGTGCACCAATCCTTGCATTACCTGAAGGAAGCGAAGACTTTATCGCATACTGCGATGCTTCGAAGAAGGGTTTGGGCGCTGTATTGATGTAGGGAGAAAAAGTGATTTCTTATGCATCCCGCCAGTTGAAGATTCATGAGAAGAACTATACAACTCATGATTTAGAACTTGGTGCAGTGGTGTTCGCTCTCAAGATCTGGAGACATTATTTATATGGAACTAAGTGTACGGTGTTCACCGATCACAAAAGTTTGCAACCTATTTTTAGGATCAAAAAGAGATGGAACTTGATCGGATACGACGATGGTTAGAGTTGCTAAGTGATTACGATTGCGATATTCGTTATCACCCGGGGAAAGCAAATGTCGTTGCTGACGCTTTAAGCAGGAAAGAACGAGAACCACCGCTAAGAGTTCGAGCCTTGGTTATGACTATTAGTTTGGATCTTCCCAAACAGATCTTAAATGCTCAGACCGAAGCGCAAAAACCCGAGAACATTAAGGGTGAAGACGTTGGGGGAATGTTGGTTAAAAATGCTAAATTTCCAGAAGCTATTAGAGAACAAAAGTTGGAACCACGTGCGGATGGAACCCTGTGCCTCAATGGCAGAAGCTGGTTACCTTGTTATGGCGATTTGCGGACTGTGATCATGCATGAGTCCCACAAATTCAAAATTCTCTATTCATCCGGGTATCACTACAAAATGTCCAAGTACATAAAGAAGTTTTATATGGTGGTCCTAACATGAAAAGCCGGACATAGCTACTTATGGTAACAAGTGCTTGACCTGTGCTTTGGTCCAGGCCCGAACATCAATGGCCATCAGGATTATTGAGCACTAGATACCCCGAATGGAAAGTGGAGACAACTCACCATGGATTTTGTTACAAAGCTTCCTAAGACGTCTCAAGGATATGACACAATTTGGGTGATCGTTGACCGACTCACTAAGTCTGCGATCTTCACACCAATGAGAGAGACCGATCCTTTAGATAAACTTAGCAAAGATTGTTACCTAATGGATTGGTGGTCCGACGGCATGGGTTACCCGTTCTCAATCATTTGCGATGTGACCCGAGATTCGCATCCAATTTCTGGAGGTCACTTCAGAACGCTTTGGGAACAAATTTGGATATGAGTACTGCGTACCATCCACAAACCGACAGGCAAAGCGAGAGGACCATTCAAACTCTCGAGGATATGTTGCGTGCTTGTGTGATCGACTTTGGAAAGGGTTGGTGTTAAAAATTTGCCATTGTCGAGTTCTCATATAACAAAAGCTATCACGCTTAGCATAAAGGCCGCACATTTTGAAGCCTTTATGGTCGGAGTGTCGCTCACCTGTTTGTTGGACTGAAGTTGGAGAAGCTCAATACTCGAGTCCAGAACTCGATCCTAGAGACCACTGAGAAAAATCATCTAGATCAACAAAGGATGCTAGATGTCGTGATCGACAGAAGAGTACGTGACTTGAAGCGTAAACCATGGAATTCCAGGTCGGAGATAAATGTCATGCTTAAGGTCTAGCATTGGAAAGGGGTCGTACGTTTTTGGCAAACGGAGGGAGGGAGTTAAACCTAGGTATGTTGGACCCTTTTAAGGTTGATAGAAAGAGTGGAGAAAGTTGCGTACAAGCTTAAACTTCCAGGAAGAATTTGAGCAGAGTCCCTAATACATTTTCATGTATCTAATCTGAAAAAGTGTCATGCGACGAACATTATCGTTCCGTTGGATGGACTTATTTTGGACGACAAACTTCATTTTGTTGAAAGAACCGGTAGAAATAGTGGGCCGTAAATTAAACGGTTGTTGAAGCGAAGTCGGATTCCATTGGTTTAAAGTTCGAATGGGAACTCCAAGATGTGGTTCCTGAGTTCACGCTGGGAGCGTGAAGACATTCAAAAAGAAATATCCACACCTTTTCGCCAGGACACACCGTCGTCAAGTGCTGATTGTGGCCTTGAGGGACAAGGCTCGTTTAACGGGGAAGTCTATAACACCTGTGTTTTTCAAGTCTTTGACGACGTCATATAAATTGTACTATTTCATTTTTAGCCATTGTACTAATTGGCTTGTAAAAATTCTGTGAATTAAGTTTAAATCGCAGTAAGCCAAAAATTAGCGTTTCAAATGTAAACGGGCATCAAACAATTTAATGTTTACATCAAGCAAGGGTTATATAATTATTTTGAGGATAATTATTAACTTTGTTCATTTTATTTTTATCGGATACGTAAAGTGTATACGTTTCGCGATAAATTGCGTTTAGGCACTCCCGGAACCACCAAAACTTTTCTATGCTTCAACAAATACCCACTTTTATACCCAATACATAAAATTTACTCAAATATATCATGTATAACTCATTTATGCCGAAATTCTTGCAAAGGATGCAAAGTTATACAAGTGTTTCATGAAATGAAAAATGAGCTAAGGTCTTAACTTTGGGTCAAATCACACCATATCATTATGGGCTAAGACATGCCTCCCTTACTTTGAACAAGAGCCTACCATGGCCATACCTTGAGCCTACTATTGTCTCCTTGGATACTTACAAGTTTTAATACTTTTACATTGCCTAAAGAGACTTATACATCACCAACACTTAAAGAAATCAAACCAAAACCTCCCTTTTTCTTCCATATATGCTACGGCTCAAACAACCTTCAACAACAAACCCATACAAAATTTTCTACAATCCATACACTTCTATATACACCTATTCTAAGATATACTAAGGCATTTGCAAGCATTGAATCACCATTTCCAAGTATTTCTCAAGTTAAAGAAAGCTAGGGTTTCTTAAGTGCAAGCTTGGTTTTTGTGGCTAAACAAGGGTTTAGTACTTGTACATCATCATCATCATACCTCATAAGGTTTATTTGAACTCTTTATGTTCTTATAAATTTCATTTTTATGCATATGGTTATTCTATTTAGCTTAAATCACCATTTAGGATCTTTAACATGTAAAGAGAAGTTTTTATTTGTTGTCATCATAATGTACACATTTATATATCCTATGATGTTGTTGACATCATGTTAAAATGGTCACACAAGTGATTTACACACTTGGTTATGTATAAAAATGATTATGAACAAAACTAGTAAATTAAGATTACTTAAGTAAGTTATGGTTTTTATGGTTTATTATGTAAAGTAAAAGACTTGTATTAATTGATCAAAGTGACAATAAAAGGACTAGGGACATAATATACATGTAATATATATGATAAATATAAAATATAAGATTAGTGGTAAAAGTCAAAAGTGGAAAAGTATGTAAATAATGATATATAAAGACTTAACAAAGTCAACCAAACATGCTGTCCAAAATTCGAATTTTAACATACCCATTTTATATTTTTATAAGATAATACAATTCACGACGATTCCGAAAAAGTAAGAAACTTGTTAAACGGATTAATAACGAAAAAGTTACGTTAAAAACGAGTTATACGTTAATAAACGAAGTCGTAAGTAAATTTTTATAAAAACATTTTTATAAAAATTATAAACAGCAAGGGTTGATATTTTTAACAAATAATACATATTTTTAGGATTCCAAAATGATAAGAATCGTAATTTTTCAATTAATAACGAACGAGTTATGAATTTCGCGAGTTTACGACAATTAATACTTTTATAAAACTATTTTTATAAAAGTTACTATTCATGACAGAAAGTTATATTTTTGTAAACCTCATAAAAATATAGAACTTTCAAATACGAGAACGTCCTCGAAAGAATCATTAAAAACGGAGCTATAACGAATAAAATACGACATTTACGGGTTTTACGACAACAAATACGGAATTTATAAAACTCATGTCTGTCATGAACAGTAAAAGTTACTGTTCATCAGGGGAGAAAATTTATGAAAATGTCAAATATCGATAACCCGTCTTAATACGAAAAGATGGACATAAGAAACGCGAGAATCGGGCTTAAAACGCGAAAGTTACGCCAGTTTTACTAAACGGTAATTATAAACGTTTTAACTTGTTAAGCACAATTTTTCCAAAACCATTAGTTGGTGATTGAGCTATATAGAATATTATGTGGTTATCAAAGTACTATATTACTAGGGAGTTTCATAATGAGGCCTCTTCGGATGGCGTTTCGACGAGTTGTTGGATTTACGATTTAAAGTGTCCTAACTCCTCGAACGTCATGTCATGACCTCTTTAATTATGATAGCCCGAACGATAGTACGAGGTAACAACTATAAGATTAGATTCAAGTACTTGGTACTTATACGACCTATGATAATTTAGGTTGCATTCGATCTTTTACGTGACGCTTTATCTGCGATATTTGGATTATCTGAACTCAAGGTGAGTTCATAGCCCCACATTTTTATGATTTCAATGATTTATAATTATGGGGTGAAAACATGCTTTATTTTATAAATTGGACGCAAGTATTGATTACATGTTGCCTAAGTAGCGATAACCCAAGTTGAGCCCCTTTATCATGAACTGTCAATTGCATAGATGTAGTTGGGAATTACATTATGTGAGCGCGAATGTTATTTAATAGATCTATTCGGGAAACGACCTCCCCGTTCGGGTGATTAGCTATCACCGGGAACGAACGTTATAGCATGTCGAATTTAAGATGTTTTCGGGTTGAACATCTAATCGGGCAGAAATTGCAATATATAGTTTAATTGCAAGAAAGATCGTCGAGCTTCAGTGTCATGAGCTTAGTGTAAATGTAATCTAGTTTTTGTGAGATCTGCATGTGTTGCATTATCACTAAAAAGTCTTGCGGTCCTGCACATTATGATTTTATCAAACCTATGAATTCACCAACAAATTTGTTGACGTTTTTAAGCAATGTTTTCAGAAGATCAATAGGCATGGGATGCCAAGGATGCATTGGGTTATATTTTGGATTGCACGCTTAAAGATTTAGGTGCATCATATTTGGGGAAATGTATTGTCAACTTTTGTAATATTCAACAATGAACAAGTAAAGCTATATGCTATTGTACTAGATCTTTCAATTAAATCCAATGTATCATTTTAAACGACTTTTTGTGTCGTTCTTATATATCTTGTGCTATTGATCTTGAAGTAACACGCCCCGGACCCTTATTCCGCTGCGACCCAATTTGAGGGTGTTACACGCAACGGCTTTTCACTTAAAAGGTAACATTTATATACTTTACGATATATTTTTTTTACTTAAGTATTTTGTTAATATGAATTATAGTTAGAAACCATGGTTGTTTAGTAAAAGCTTATAGATATAATATTCTTACACGAAAAAATTCTTAAATCTATTTTACTAAACACTTAACAAATGTTGAAATTATATGTATTACGGTTTTTTAAAGATTCGTAGAAAGACACTTGTTCATGTGTGACAAATTGGATGTTTGACTCTACCTTGCTTCCATATATGGTTACTAACCCACTTAAACAAGTTTCTTTTTTTGGTAAAAATTCTTTTAACTTACCCAGTTGACTTGGTAAAAAGGTTTTTAACTTATACATGCCGAGAGCAAACACTTTGCACGACAATTTCACATATGTGAATGAGTTGATCAAAGGTTTTTACTTATTAGCTTATATCAAAACACATTTAAACCATAATTTCTTAAAAGTAAAAAAGAATTTAAGGCACGATATAAATAAAATTTGAATTTTATTAAAACTAAAAGTGATTACAAGCTTTTGAAAAGTAAATTACATCAAATGAAAGACAATAAGCTAAAATAAGCTACTAACAAGCTACTAAACTACACTACTCCTACTCCTACCCTAGATGATTTCTTGTGTGAGCTTTCTCCTCTATTTATAGCAGGAAGAGGAAGGTTCTAGGACCTCAGGAGCGTCTTCAAGCATAAATCTCAGCCCTTGATTCATATCTAATCTCTTTGAGCCTTTAGATCATTCCCACGTCCCATTCACCAATCACAGCTGTAGGATTGCCAGCGTGTCTTTTTGTTGTGTCAGAGGTGTCAGGAAATTCTTCTAGAAGGGTTTGTGTGCGTGTGGGTAGGGGTGTCAAAAAAGCCGACCCGACCCGAACCCGACCCGAGCCTATTTGGGTCGGGTCACTCGGGTCAAAAATCTTATTCGGGTCAACCTGAATGACCCGAGTTCTAAATAGGGTCGGGTCTCGGGTTGAAATGTTTTGGCTAACTCGGGTTCGGGTCAACCCGATTGACCGATATATTTTTTTTTTCAATATAAATTAATAGATTTTCTATTTAAAAAGGTAAAAAAAAAAATTTTTTTTGTCATTTTACTCAAATTCGGGTCCCGACCCGAATTGACCCGAACCCGAGTAACCCTAGTTTTAAACAAGGTCGGGTCCGGGTATGTTTTTTTTAGCTTTGATCCGACCCGATTGACCCAAACCCGACCGACCCGACCCGATTCACACCCCTACGTGTGGGTGAATTAGAGGGGATTTACCTTGAGTTATTCGTCTCTGTGTAAATGAGGGTGGAAGGAAAAAGATAAGGAAACAGTAACTTTGACCCGTTATTTATCAAAAGTTGACTTGGGCTTTTGTTATCTCTTGGGCCAGGAATGGGTTAAGGATTTATGGAATGGATATATATGGATTTAGGCTTAATATGTTATAAAGGCTTAGGCTTATGTAAAGTATAAATCTTAATGGGCTGACCCGACCCATTAAATGGGTACGTGTTGGTCCATTTAAAGATGTATATGCCTTCCGCTTTGATTTCTTGCACTATTCCAATCTCGTGCCTGATTTTGTCCATTTTAGCTTCGTTTTTTCCATTTTTGCTATATCTGTTACTTGCAAAACATAATTCACAAAACACGCATATACAATGTTTTTTTCATGTATTATTGGTTATTTAAGCTCATTTTAATAAGGTAAATTGATATGTAATTAAACACATATCAAAAATCTCTCATACTAAGCTATTGCCATGTCCTCACACAATGTCATATACACACATAGAAAACTAAAAATTTCAACCCCCTTAGACTAATTATCTCGATAAGTAGCTAAGTGTTCATCTAAGCGAATTAAGAAATTACTAGTTTAAAATGACCCGTTTTACCATTTTTATATGCATAAATTTATAACTTAAAGGATCACGGAACAAGAAACACAAAAAGGATAAATTCATCGTCCTCGATTTTTCACCCGCCCCAAACCAAGCTTAAAAACGAAATTATTGGTAAATACAAGTTAAGATGCTAACACTACTCATAGATGCTAATTGTGTACGCATAGCTACTTCCTGCTCCCTTATTCCTAAATCCACTAAATTTTTTATTTTTATTATTAGTGACAAATAAATTAATGCTTTATTCACATAAGGTAAACCCGGTTTAGACCATAATTAGTTTGAAATCATTTCCTAAAGAGACGATATGGTAAGAATAAGGTCAACATTAAGGTTCTAATTTCGCATGATTTAGGGGTTATCCTTTTTATTTCATCCGAAATAACTCAACTACGAGTCCAGAGATGGAGGCTTTATTTTGATTATCTCGGAGTTGAAATTTGGCTTTATTATTCTAATTATAGCAACATTATTAAACCTCGGTCCTTTAAACAACTGACACATCGGGCGTCCTAACCGACAAAATCCAGTAGTCTTATTTCGACCTCGGTGATTTCCTCGACCTTTTTGAAGGCTACAACATCGGCAGCGAACCGACCAGATGCAGCAAACTTTTATCAGTCTCGGATTATTATTACTATGTTCCATATTTAGAAGACTTCCACATCGACATCGAACCGACCAGAGATGGTAAACTTTTATCAGCCCACAGTTTTTATTATTAATATTGTTATTACCTCCACCCTTTAAACGACTGTCACATAGGTATGCGAGCCGACCATCATCCAGAAGTCTTATTTTGGCTTCGGTTTATTACATTATTATTATTATTATTATAGCCAAATTTCAAGTCATGTGGTCTTTTAACAACTGCCACATCGGTATGCGAGCCAACCATGGTCCATGAGTATATTTCCCCACAACACTGACAAAACCTCAATGTGTACCTTACTTTCACAAGAAGATATCTCTACGAAGGGATCTAAACTAAGAATCGCAAAAACCAAAGCAACTTTATTTATTCAACAATAATATAACGTTTATTAAGCTGATAAGAGCAAAAAGCCACAATTAACCTCTATGAGCTCTAAAGAGATCCAACTACTCTACGTTTAGCATCTAACTTCTATTAAACTTTATCATTTCTTGTTCTTCGCAAATTTAAAATCTTTAACAAAAAGATCCGTGAATACTTAGCCTAATAAAACAAGCTTTGCATATTTAAAGTCTATTATGGAAACTTGCAAACTCTTGGCTTTTTCAAGCTAGAATTCGCGTTTTAAAGCTTCTTATATAAAAGACTAGCAAAAGCTTAAATTTATATAAGTTAAGGGGCAAGCTAGAGCGCAACATGCTCGATCAATTCAAAATTTATTCTCAGAAAGACAAAACTACGTGTCAAAACACTTATTCTATTTTTGAATTTTTTTTTTTAATTTGGCCTAAAATCAAAAAACGGGGTTACATGAAGACAAGGCAAATGCAAGTAAGATCGAATTGAAAGATCCCCCCATACTAGAACTACACATTGTCCTCAATGTGAGACTGTCACCCCCATACTAATTTCAAGGCATAATCCAAATATTAAGGGGTTTCTACGCAAATCTAAAGTCGTTTATTAATTATGCTAATAGATAAACGTTAATCAATAAGATCTAGGATATCGAATTCCCAAGTATAAGTAGGCGAAGGATTGAAGATCGAGTGGACGTTGGACAAAACCATGAGCACGAGAGTCTTCATAATCTGGGCAATCCTGGACATAAAACCCAAACCACGAAACACGAGAAAGAAGGCGAGGCCTTCTCATATCACACTATTCAGAAATATTAACAATAAACATTACTAAGCAAGCATGGGGTAGCCACCCATGAACCGCTTGTTTTTGTGCGAGTCCTAGCTTGTTTTTTTTTTTTTTAATTTTTTTTTTTTTTTTCGCGGGGGGGGGGGGGGGGGTTTTTTTTGTTTTTTTTTTTTTTTTTGGTTTTTTGACTCCCTCTATATCATCATGATATTAGGGACGAAACACGTGGAAGAGCAAACTTCCATCAGAATTTCATTCAAGATGTTTAGATAAACATTGAAGCATATGAAAGTTCCACTCTGATGAGATGCCACCGGTTCAAGAGAAGAAAAATGAAAAGCGGAGATGCCGGGGTCAAAAATAGTATCCTCACTCCCGGAGGAGAGAAGAAAAGGAGATTCCACCGGATAGGTGAAATAAGGAAGAAAAATTCGGATAACATATGTGAGGAAAGATAATGGCGATCCTCAAAGGATAATCTCACATATGTTGGAGAAAAATTTTTCTTATGAATCCCGGGGTCGAAAACTTTGACCATACTCTTAAAATTATCATTATCAAGTTCATCCTTTAAGCTTTTTGGGTCACGATCAAAAAACACCTCGAGAGGGAGATTAAGAATAGTGTCCTTAATAAGCAAACTCTTAAGATAGATAATGTCTCCCTCCGAGTCATAATAATTGATTCGCTGATAGCACATACTTATATAGCAACCCTAATGCAGATTCTAACCGAATGCCCTGACAGGCAAAAATGTCAATTTCCACAAAAGGATAGAAATACTCAAAGAAAGAATCAATAATAAAAAGATATCCGAACCGAGATATTCCGGTCGTATGTCAACGAGGCTGCAATTGAAAGTAATCCTGGTTTGAAGAGAATTGACTGTATGAGAATATATTCTAAGATGGGAAACCACTGATATAATTACAACTAAAATTAATTAAATAAAACTTAATTTAATCTACGGAAAACAAGCAAAAGAAATGGATCTTAAAAACTACGGGAAAACAAAATTAGTTTATGGGGAAATCCTAGAAATAAATTTATACTAAAAATACGGGAACAGAATCAGGTATCGGAAACCTAATACAAAAATTAAGAAATAAATGCTAAATTAAATGTAAAATCAAAATTAAATTCTAATTAAACATTAACTTGAAAAATAAAGAAAACTATAACAAAAACGGAGGTCGTTTGGAATGTAAAAATGAAAAGAAACGTAAAACGCACCCTGGTAAAACGGGCTAACTGAAATTTAAGAAAATAAAGCCTAAAACTAAATTTTAAAATTTCCTAGACACTAATGACAAAAGAAAATTTTACAAAAGAGAAAAATATTTTTTTATTAATTTTTGATATTTTTATGAATTTTTTTAAAGATTAATAACTAATTTAATTATTAAAAAAAACTAAGAAATAGAAAAAGACAAAAAATAAAAGTTATAAAAATTCTGAAAAAATAAAATTAAATAAAGAAAAAGTTAACAATTCTAAAAATATAAAAATGCCCAAATTTTACTAATTAAATAAAAAGTAATTAAACTAATTAAACTTAAACCTAATTTATATTAATTAAATTAAATAAACTAACTAAAGCTAACTGTTGTTAAAACAAAAGGACTAACAGTGAAAGGACACAAGGACAAACGGGGTAACAGGCTAACTAACCACAGGGACTAACAATTATAACTATAAAAGAAGAAATTACACAAACAGTCCCTGAAGTGGACCCCGATTGCAAGGTGGGTCCAAAGTGCTTATTATCAAAAAGCTATAAAAGAAAACTTGTTAAGGGGCTTGAGGGGAACAATTTTCATAAAAGGCACATAAGCTGTAGTGGACTAAATAAGCTAGAAAGAGCTTAATGGGCTGACAACTTTAATAAGCCTTATTGACTTATTTTCTTGCCTTTTGGGATTTAAGCCAACAAAAATAAAGCTAGAAACTAGGGGGACAGATAAATAGGGAGAGGGGGTCCTAAATAAGCTATGTTATCTAGAATAAGCCCTAAAATAAGCTGTTTTATTGTTAAGCTATGTTGACAGCTTATAAAAGAAAACAGAAAAGTAGGGACTTTAAGCCTAATTTAAGCTAAGCTAAAGAGTGAGTTAAGCTAAGAAAGCTTGGGGATTTAAAGAACTAGTAATAAGCTACAATAAAAAGCTAAAAATCCTAAGTGCTTAATACAAAATAAGCTAGATAAAAGAGGCTGAAAATGGTGCTCAACACCAGGGGAGCATGCAACAGTGGCTAGGGGGCTTTTTGGGCTTATGCAAATAAGCTCTCAAGAGCTTATTAGCCAAATTTAAGCACAAACAGGTAGAAGGGGTGACTAATAAGCTGTTATATTCAAATATGAGGCGTAAAAACAAAAAAGCTGCTGAATATGGGCTAACAAGATGCTGATTTCACAAACACACATGCATACACACACACTTGACTTATGCTGCCAAACCAAAGACAGAACAAGGGGGCTTTTAAAAGGGCTAGTAACACTCAAATAAGCACAACAATGGTGTGCTTAAGCTGCATAAGCAGCTTAAGTGGTTTAACTTACTTTTGCTTATTGGAAATTTGACAGAGTACAAAAAACATTTAAAAACTTATTTTAAAACTAAAATTGGTGATTAAATTGTCTTAATAAAGCCCACACACTCAGCCAAAGTTGGCTGAGTGAGCTTGACCCATACCAAACCCAAAATGACCCATTTTGAGACTAAACCAAACACCCCCTTATTTTATAAATTCGGGTTTTTTTTGCTTTTTTAGTTTAGTAAAAGCTATGAAATATGGTTACAAGGAAGTTTAAATAACTTTAACACATGTCTAAACAAGTTTAAACAAGATTAAACTACTCAAATGATACTTCAAATTTCGACAATGGTAATTTTCACAAATCACACTAACTGATTAAAACTGAAAGTATTACAATGAAATCTTAAAAAGAAACTGAGTACTATAATATTTAAAGCAAACTTAAGTAAAATTTAAACTAAGAAAGGTAAAAAACAGTTTTTTTTCTTCTTTGGCTTGTTCTCTTCTTTTATAGAGATCCAAAAGCTTCTCTGACTGGATAAAGCGGATGTGAAGTGTCAATTTTGCTCCACAGGCAATCCTAGCCTCCATTGGCTTTGTAGCAATTCTCAGCCATGGATGGGGGATCGTTGGGTTGAGTGATTGTGCCATGGGAGAGGTTATACGGGTCAATGGGTTGTGGGAAGTGAGTAGGTGACAGGAAGGGACTTGAAGGTGGTTTGGGAAGAAAAACCGTGGGAAATGGCTGTTTGGGTTTTGGCGGGTACGGGATGTGGTTGCAGGTTTAAAAGAATTGTTTGGAGATGGTGCAAAAACAGCCCCTCTTCTTTTCTTCTCTTTTCATTTCCTTTTAGGCCCATTTTTTAGTTATAACAAAGTTTGGGAAATAACACAAATGGTCCTTGTGGTTTATAACTAAAAGAGTTAAAAGGAGTTTTGGCAAATTGCAAATTTGGTCCCTGCTGTTTTATAACTAAAAAGGAAAAAAAAGGGTTTTGGAAAATTGCAATTTCAGCCCTTGTGTTTTATTAAACCATTTTTCTTAATAAAACAACTTTCAAAACTTGGCATTTTTGCCCTTTCATTAATTTTTTCATTTTTAATTATAAAACAAGGTTTTTAAAATTTACATTTTTGTTCCTTGAGTTTTATAAAAAGAGTATTGGGCTTGTATTGGGCCCAATTGAGTGTGTCTGGGCCCAATTGAGTGTGTCTGGGCCCAATAAGGTTTAGGCTTGGTTATTGGGCTTTTTCAAGCCCAATAAGGTTATTAAGTGGGTTTGTGTGTACATGGCTGCTATTGCTGAACTGGGCTAGATTGGGCCTCAAAGTCTCACAGTCTTTGTCAATTGCACACAAATGGGCTGTTGTAAAAGATTGAGGGCCCATTTGGTCTTCACATACTTCATAATTATACTATGGCTTGTCCGGCCCATCATATGGTTAAGAATGCATTCATAGTATTCTTCAGATTCCGGCTCGGTTTGACTGCTGAATTCTTCAGTAAGACTCTTGACTTTGCATTTTTTTGACTTTCCTTGATTTTGCACAGTCATTTCATTCCATTCTCATTTTGTCATTTTGGATTGGTTTCTGTCTTTTTGTTATATCCACTTCCTGCACAATACAAATGCAAAATCAAACATATATTTTGGCAGTTATGTGCCTTTTTTTGGTCATTAATCTCGTTTTTGGAGTAAAAGATATGTGTAATTAAGCACTTATCAAATCCCCCAAACTAATGTATTTTGGTCCTCCAACGCAATGTTATGAAGTAAACTTCATAAGAAAAGCCCCGTATTACCATTTTCTGAATTTACACTAACAACAACTAATATATTTGGATTTTCTCATTTTTAACAAGTTTTGACTTTCTTTATTTTATAATACTGGTATCATAGAATGATAAACGCCCCGTAGAGTGAACTACGGATGTCCCTTACGATAATTCATCGACTCGATTTTTCACAATCACAAGCTAAGCAATTAAACAAGATCATTGTCGATATAAGACTATATGTTAAGCCCTCATACTTATTGAAATGTGAACTTTCAACTCCAACATGGATATACATTGAAATGCGTGTACTCATGTTAATGTTAACCATATACCAACTTATTTTCATAGTCATAAACCAAAAATGATCATGACTCAAAGCAACAACTATACACTTCGTAACTCGATTTCGAGATTTAGACTTTAGAACTTTTTGCTAACGATATTCACATCATAATCATCAAGTTCTTTAAAGCGAGGAATGCGTTGCATAGTTTGAACCCCTACCTCGTGGTTAACGGATAGGATATCACAACCAACGACTGGTGTTCTTAGTTTGAAAACCCACCCCGTTGCTAGCGTAGTGGGAAATCACATCAACACCTTATTCCTAATATGGCTAAGGATTAGTGTCTTAGTTTGAACCCTCACCTAGACCTTTCTTCCAAGTGAGATGATCACGACACACCAAATCCTAGAAGCAAAACGTCCTTAGTTTGAACCCCCACCACGTTTGCTAGCGAGTGGGATATCACGACACATCTTTTCTTGCTCCATAATATCAACTGCATGTCTTCATTGGCAAAATTATCAATATTCCTGCATTTTGCATTCAATTTCATTCATGCTTCTTTGAGCATTTATCTATTAAATTACTATAAAAACCGCTTTTGGAAAACTCAAGTTACTAATTTAAAGCTTTTGCTGAAAACATCGCTTAGACTTAGTTGAATTAAATTGAGTACGTATGATTAGTGGATTAGAAATTCACCGGGATACCAAAACCACAAGTACTCGTATAAGCTTTTATGAAGATCTTTGCTTGCACAAAACTTATAATTAACTCCAATCATTTCTCGTTCTCGACAATTATTAAAATTCAATCAATAGAGTTCGTGAAAGCTTGGCCTAAAGGAACTAGCTAGGGCTCAACACGCCCGCATCAGTCAAAAATATTCTTATTCTACCAAAAGAAAAGCAAAACTTGACAAAATCTTATTATATTTTTTGAAAAATTTTCAATATTTCATTTTTTTGGTATTTTTGTGGTAAAAACGGGTTTACGTGGTAATAATGCCTACAGAAACAAATCAAACGAAGATACCCCCCAAACTAGAAACTAAACATACGTCCTCGGACGTTTTTGAGGGTACTACATTAAATCCTAAGCGTTTATGAGGGTAGCCAAAATTTAAAACGTTAGTTGATCAGATTAGATATCGGATTCCCAATTGAAGCTGAGATGAGAAACTCTTGATAGAATGACAAACTGAGAGTCCTTCACAATCCTGGCCAATTCCTGGAGCAATAACAATACAACACATGGAAAACACGGGTAAATGAAAAGACAAGCTATTTTACACAACAACCAAAACTTATTTATATTAGAAAATTGGGGCAACTACGGAATAAGCATGGAGCCTCCCACGATGCGCTTGATTAGGGTCGCGATGCTTGACCCATCACAAGGATTTATGGATCCTTGAGGAAACAAGTGGAAATTAAAATCATTATCGGACTTTCATTCAAGTGACTACGATAAGTATTGAATTTCATGAAAGTTCCACTCCGATGAGATACATCCGGCTTAGAAGAATGATACTTATTGAAATGCCGAGATCAAATATGGTTCTTCATCCCCCAAGGAAGATAAGAGAAGGCGGAATAACCGGATAATCAAAAATTGGGAGAAAGATCCATACAACATAAAGCCGAAAAATTCACTAGTGGGTATGAAATCTTGCTCCAGGATGGAATGGTGGGTAAAACAATTAGTACATCTACGAGGATGTCTTTCACCACAACAATGTAATTTCCCGAATTGGGATAAACAACATAAAAACGATCGAACCCGAAGGGAAATAGAAGTATCGTCAATCTACGGAGTCGCATCATCACTCTCCAAATACCTGAGTGGTATGATCCGTCATCAGCAAGAAAACAAGGTCAATCTCCTCCATAAAGATAACATTATCCGCAACGGGAATATGAGATTTAGGGCAGAAGATTCGATATGCATTAGAATTGGCTTGAAGATCTTCGGAGGTCGTGGGAGAAGATTTATCGTAGAGCAAACTTTCCAAAAACAGAATAACACCTTCGGTCAAAAATTTCAACTTTCGCAATTTCTGGTGGAAAGATAAGGTGAAGGATGAGTTAACGCCGAACTCATTGGAAAGAGAATCGATCTTAGAAGAATCAATCGAAATTGTCTCGATTTAGCACGATTCTACAAGATCATAGATTCAGCATCAAAAGAATCAATTCCCGGTGGAATTGGAATGATGCATTCCAGCCCCTCATCATTAATCGATCTACCTTAACGAAGCCATTTCTTCATCAAGATCAAATAGAAGTATTAGAGAAAATGATAAAATTTCTCTTTTGGATGTCCCTCCTCGAAAATGACTCGTCACTTAAGTAAAAATCATCATCTATATCGAAGAGAGGTTTGGAGAAAGTAAAAATCATGAATCTTATGAAGAGATCATCATTGGAGGCAAATCACACTCATCGACCGAAAAATCCTCGAACTCAATAGGGTTGTTGGACAAGGTTCTCGACTACTAGACTTTATGAATTCGTCCGATTTCCGTTGCCGTATAGTGTCAAGATGCTCGTCCCCCAAACTTAGAGAGTTAACGTCTATTGGTTGGTGATTCGGTGTGTGATTGCAATGGTATAGTCCTCGACTCCATCATTATCACAGAACGAGAGGGCGAATTCCAAGCCGAGTATTGATGTACTCAGATACTCGTCACTTATGATTATTCACATCCTTGAACAAGTTCTAATGCAATTCTTGCACTTCCTCGGATTGAGCGTGCTTAACTTCAAAAAAGTTGTCCCAAGCTTGCAATAGAACCTTAGGCGTTTTCCCAAAAGAGATACTATTAAACTTTTTGAGAAAGCTTTCAATCGATTTCATTAGGTCCTCTTGGGCTTGCAAAGCTTCCATGCTCATTGGTTTAGAGGTTTGATTATTGACGGAAAATTGCTGGGTTTGAATTGGTCAAAACCGAAGAATGAGAGATTTAACTCATCGGTTGACATTCAAATAGTCCGCATGAGGACCCTTACAATTTTCACAGCAAAGATTTGCTGTTGAAGATTAAGCAATCTGCAAGGGGGAATTTGAAATTAACAAGGCTAGTAATTTGGCGCTGGATAGAAAAACATGGCTTTGAGGGTGTACAGCAGTGGACAATATTGAGTATCGTTTCCCCGCAAAATTCACACAAGATTTGCTTAAGTGTGGGGGTGGTGAGGAGAACTTGGAGATTGATCAAAAGATTTTACGGTAGTTTGAAAATCGCATTTGATTTTCATTCCATAAGTATCAACTAAACAAACTCCATCAATGAGACGACAACCGCACTGTTGCACGTGCACGAATAACTATAAGAAGTTATCCGTCGGTTGTCCACCTTCCCTACACATTCAAACATATAAAAACTCCATCAGAATTAAACAAAGTAATAGGACAAGAAAAAGAATTAAACATTAAGAGGAAAAAGAAGATTAATATTTGTTTTCGGGATTTAATAACAACATAATTCACATTGGACAAATCAGATAAGAGAATTTAAGCCAAATAAATCGATCATACTTCACGGTAAGCTCTCAGAATGAAAAACCGCACAGGTGAGCGGAGGATAGGACAGCCGAAGCATATTTCCTCTCTTTGGGTCGTAGTTCCTAGGAACAACCTCCTTATACCCACATTTATAGCTTTGTTATCAGAATGAGTGAGCCGTATAACGTAAGTGAACAGAAGGCTAGTTGTTTAAATCTTTTGTTCGAGTTGGGAACTCAATAGTTCACCGGAACTTATTATGATAATACCTCAGTTGAGAATATTATATTTTGGTATTTTACCAATTAGTGAATTTTAATTTTTATGGAAATTTTTTTTTTTTTTATTTTTATTTATTTATTTATTTTATATGATATGTACTAATAAAAAGAAAAGAAAAATATTTTTTTGGGTTTTTTTTTAATATGATATATTAACAATAAGACAAGTTCAGATCAAAGTCGGATAACAATCGTAGCAAATGCCTCCCCGGCAACGGCGCCAAAAATTGATTCGCTGATAGCACACACTTATATAGCAACCCTAATGCAGATTCTAACCGAATGCCCTTGACCAAGGCAAAAGGTCAAATTCCACAAAAGGATAAAATACACAAGAAAGAATCAATAATAAAAAGATTCCGGAAGAGATATTCCCGGGTCGTAGTCCAACGAGGCTGCAATTGAAAGAATCCTGGTTTGATGAGAAAATATACTGTATGGGAAATATATGCTATGATGGAAACACTGATATAATTACAACTAAAATTAATTAAATAAAACTTAATTTAATCTACGGGAAAACAAGCAAAGGAAATGGGGATCTTAAAAACTACGGGAAACAAAATTAGTTATAGGGAAATCCTAAAATTAAATTTATACTAAAATACGGGGAACAGAATCAGGTATCGGGAAACCTAAATACTAAAAATTAAGAAAATAAATGCTAAATTAAATTAAAAATCAAAATTAAATTCTAATTAACTTAACTTGAAAAATAAAGAAAACTAGAACTAAAACGGAGGTCGTTTGAATGTAAAACGAAAAGAAACGGTAAAACCGCACCCCGGATAAAACGGGTCTAAAACTGAAATTTAATGAAAATAAGGCCTATACTAAATTTTATATTTTTCCTAGACACTAAATGACAAAAGAAAATTTTACAAAAAAGAAAAATATTTTTTTATTAATTTTTGGATTTTTTATGAATTTTTAAAGATTAATAACTAATTAAAACTAAGAAAATAGAAAAAGACAAAAAATAAAAGTTATAAAAATTCTGAAAAAATAAAATTAAATAAAGAAAAAGTTAACAATTCTAAAAATATAAAAATGCCCAAATTTTACTAATTAAATAAAAAGTAATTAAACTAATTAAACTTAAACCTAATTTATATTAATTAAATTAAATAAACTAACTAAAGTTAACTGTTGTTATACAGAAAGACCTAACATGAAAGGACACAAGGACAAACGGGTAACAGGCTAACTAACCACAGGGACTAACAATTATAACTATAAAAGAAGAAATTACACAAATGGTCCCTAAAGTGGACCCCGATTGCAAGGTGGGTCCAAAGTGCTTATTATCAAAAAGCTATAAAAGAAAACTGTCAAGGGCCTTTAGGGGAACAATTTATCATAAAAAAAGAAAAAAAAAAGAAAAGAATAAAAAAAAAAAAGTAATAAAACATAAAAAAAAAAGAAAAATAAAAAAAAAAAGAAAAAAGAAAAAAAAAAAAAGAAAAAAAAATAAAAAAAAAAAAAAAAAAAAAAAACAAAAAGAAAAAAAAAAAAAAAAAAAAAAAGAAAATAAAAAAAAAAAAAAAAAAAAAAAGAAAAAAGAAAAAAAAAGGAGAAAAAAAAAAAAAAAAAAAAAAAGAAAAAAAATAAAAAATTTTAAAAAAAAAAAAAGAAAAAAAAAAAAAAAAAAGAAGAAAAAGAAAGAGAAAAAAAATAAATAAATAAAAAAAAAAAACAAAAAATAAACAAAAAAAAAAAAAAAAAGAAAAAAAGTAGAAATAAAAAAAAAAAAAAAAAGAAAAAAGAAAAAAAAAAGGAAAAAAAGAAAGAATGAAAAAATAAAAAGAAAAAAAAAAAAAAAAAAAAAAAAAAAAAAAAAAAAGAATAACAAAAAAAAAAAAAAAAAAAAAAAAAAAAAAAAAAAAAAAAAAAACAAAAAAAAAAAAAAAAGGAAATAAAAAAATAAAGAAAAAAAGAAAAAAAAAAAAAGAAATATAAAAAAAAGGAGAAAAAATAAAAAAAAAAAAAAAAAAATCGAAAAAAGGGAAAAAAAAAAAAAACAAAAAAAAAGAAAAAAAAAAAAAAAAAAAAAAAAAAGAAAAAAAAAAAAAAAAAAAAAAAAAAATAAAAAAAAAAAAAAAAAAAAAAAAAAAAAAAAAAAGGCCAAATAAAAAAAGAAAAAAAAAATAAAAAAAATAGAAAAAAAAAAATAAAAGGAAAAAAAAAAAAAAATAAAAAAAATAAAAGATAAAAAAAAAAGAAAAATAAGAAAAAAAAAAAAAAAAAAAAAAAAAAAAGAAAAGATAAAAAAAAAAAAAAAAAAAAAAAAAAAAAAAGAAAAAAATAAAAAAAAAAAAAAAATAAAAAAAGAAAAATAAAATAAAAAGAAAAAAAAAAAAAAAAAAAAAAAGAAAATAATTAAAAAAAAAAAATGAAAAAAAAAATAAAAAAAAAAAAAAAAAATAAAAAAAGGGAGAAAAAAAAAAAAAAAAATAAAAAAAAAAGAAAAAATGAAAAAAAAAAAAAAAGAATAAAGAAAAAAAAATAAATAAAAAAAAAAAAAAAAAAAAAAATAAAAAAAGGAAAAAAGATAAAAAAAATAAAAAAAAAAAAAGAAGAAAACAAAATAAAAAAAAAAAAAAACTAATAGACAAACTGTACCCCGCACTCAATTCCCACCCCACACCCCGACCCCCAACCCCCCCCCCCCCCCCAACATCCACACCCCCCCCCCCTACACCCACCACCCCCAACTAACCTCCCCCCGCCCTCCCACCCCCCCCCCCCCCCCCCCACCCTCCCCCACCCCCCCCCCCCCGCCCGCTCCCCCGCCCGCCCTGACGCCTCCCACCCCCTCCCCCCTTCCCCCCCGCAGCCCCCATCTCCCCCCCACACCCCCCACCCCCCCCCCCTCCCCCAACCCACCCCCCCCCAACCCCCCCCTCCCCCCCACGGCCCCCCACTCCCCCCCCCCAACCCCTCCCCCCACCCCCCCCCTAACCCCCCCTCCTCCCCTCCCCCCCCCCCTCTCCACCTTCCTCCCACCCCCCCCCCTCACCCCCCCCCCGTCCGCCGCTCCCCACATCGCCCCTTCCCGCACTCCCATCCCCCTCCCACTCGAGCACCCCCCAAACCACCCCCCCCCACCCCTCGCCAAATCCCCCCCCACCTTGTGCCACCCCACCAACCCCACCCCCCCCCCTCCGCCCAACCCCCCCCTCGAACCTCCCCCCATCTACCCCCCGCTCCGCCCCCCCCCCCCAACACCCACCCTACCCAACCGCCCACCCCCCCCCAACCAACCCCCCCCACCCCCCCGCCTACCACCCGCCCCAGTGCCCCCCCTCCTCCCGCAGCGCCCCGACACCCCCGACCCCCCCACCACCCCCCCCCTCCCCTCCTCCGCCCCCACTCACCACCCCCCCCCCCCCCCCCCCCCCCCCCGCCCCCACCGACCCCACCCCTATCCCCCTTACACCTCCCCTACCACCTCGCGCCCCAGCCCCGCTTCCCCCCCTTTCATCCCCCACCTTCCCCTCCCGCCCCGCCCCACCGCGACCCCCTACCCCCCCTCTCCCCCCCGCCCGACCCCCCCCGCACGTCCCCCCTCTTGCCACCCACGCCCCCCCCCTCCCCCCCCAACCCTTTCCCCCCCTCCCCCCCCCTCACCCCCCTACCCCCACCTTTTCCCCACCTCATTACTATCCCACCCCTTACCTCACTCGCCCAATCTTCAACCATGTTCAGCCTCCCAACCACCGCAACACTCAACAAAAACAAGTCAAAAATTTCAAACCTCCCCCCCCACCGCACTCCCCAACTTTGGCCTCGCACCCACGGGCTCTTTGTTACCACCACTCAGCCTAACACACTCCACCTCCCACCCCACCGCATAATACAGAGAACCTCACATAATCCCTCAAACCCCTCCCCCCGCCCCTACTAGTCCAACAGCCACCAAACCGACCGCACCCGCGATCGAAACTCACCGCCACGCAAGGTGGCCTAACCCGTCCCACGACCACCTCTCCACACCCCCCGCACCCCCACCACCGAGCAGACCACCCCCCCGCCGCTCTAACCAAGCGGCAGACAAGAGTCTCCCGCACAGGGGCGCAAGCCACCTGGCACGGGGCTTATAGGGCTTATGCCCAAAAGCTCACAAGAGCAACAATAGCCACAAAACCTCCAAACCCGGAAAAAATTGATACACCACATCAAAAATTCAAAATATGAGGGCCTAAAAACAAATAAAAGCTGCTGAATATGTGGCAACCAGATGGCTGATTTCACAAACCCACATGCCACCACACACCCAAGACATAATCAGACAAACCAAAGACAGCACCAGGGGCTTTTAAAAGTGCTAGTTAACACAACCATTAGAGCACACCAAAGGTTATGCAAACGCATCAAAAGCATCAAAAGAGAAAAACAAACTATTGCAAATAGTAACAAAGTACCGAGTACAACAAAACAATATAAAAACTTATTTAAAACAAAAATTAGGGTGGATTAAATAGACTTAATAAAGCCCACTACACTCATCCAAAAGTAGGCAGAGTGACAATACCCATACCGAAACCCCCAACTACGCCATTAATAACACTAAACCAAACCCCCCCTTATTATATAAATTCGGATTTTTATAGCTTTTTTAAGTATAGTAAAAGCAATGAACCTATGTTACAAGGAAGTTTAAATCACATTAACACATTGTCTAAACAAGATTTAAAACCAAGAATAAACTACACAAATGATACTTCAAATTCGACAATGTAATTTTCACAAACACACATTAACATGATTAAAACTGAAAGTATTCAATGGAAAACTTAAAAAGAAACTGAATTACTAAAATATTTACAGCAAACTAAGTAAAATTAATCTAAGAAAGGTAAAAAAACAGTTTAAATTTTCTACTTTGCTTGTTCCTTCTTTATAAGAATCCAAAAGCTTCTCTTGGACTTGGGATAAGCATGGAAGTGAGTGTGCAATTGCTCCAAGGCAATCCTAGCCTTCCATTGGCTTTGTAGCATTCTCAGCCATGGATGGGGTTCGTTGGGTTGAGTGATTGTGCCAGGGGAGAGGGTTATAGGGTCAATGGGTTGTGGGAAGTGGTGTAGGTGAGCTGGGAAGGGTACTTGAGAGGTGGTTTGGGAAGAAAAACCGTGGGAAATGGCTGTTTGGGTTTTGGCGGGTACGGGATGTGGTTGCAGGTTTAAAAGAATTGTTTGGAGATGGTGCAAAAACAGCCCCTCTTCTTAAGAATTGAAGATCGAGTGAAAGATGGACAAAACCACAAGCACGAGAGTTTTCATAATCCGGGCAATCTTGGACATAAAACACAAAACACGAAACATGAGAAAGGAAGAGGCGAGCCTCCTCACATCACACTTATTCATAAATATTATATTAATATACTACTACTAGAGATAAGCATGGGTTACTACCCATGAAGCGCTTGTTTAAGTGCGAGTCTCTAGCTTAACTCTCCACATATCATCGTGATATTAGGGACGAAACATGTGGAAGAGAAAACTTCCATTGGACATTTATATGCCACCGGTTCTAGAGAAGAAAAATTAAAAGCGGAGATGCCGAGGTCAAAAATGATATCCTCACTCCCGGAGGAGAGAAGAAAAGGAGATTCCATCGGATATGTGAAACAAGGAAGAAAAATTCGAATAACATATGTGAGGGAAATATAACGGTGATCCTCAAAGGGTAATCTCACATATGTTGGAGAAAATTTTTTCTTATGAATCCCGGGGTCGAAAACTTTGACCATACTCTTCAAATCTTCATTATCAGGTTCATCCTTTAAGTTCTTCGGGTCATGATCTAAAAACACATCAGGAGGGAGATTAGGGATAGTGTTATTAATAAGCAAACTCTCAAGGTAGATTATATCTCCCTCTGAATCATGATAACCATCCTCAATATCCGTAGAAACATCAAGATCTAGAAAAGCATCGATCTCATCAATTTCGCCTCCTGGGTCGAAACACTCATCCTCATTATCATCGGAAAGAGGTGTGACTAACAAAACCGGCTCATCAAGGTTAGAAACATAAGAGTCCTTACTCTCGATGTTCTCTAACACCTCATTAAAAAGATGATTTACGTCACTAGAAATGTATTCTTCATCACATTCAAAAAGAGGGTTCGAATAAATTTTAAAATTTTCTTCCTGAACGTCCTCCTCGGGAAGTGACTCGTCATCACTAGAGGTAAAATCATCATTAGTATCGAAGAGAGGGTTAGAGAAAGTCACATATTTTCCCTCTAGAACGTCAATGGTAGAGAAATCATCACACGAAGGTAAATCACACCCACTATCACTCCCGGATGTATCCTCGGACTCACTTGGGATTGGAACAAGGTCCTCAACACTAGACTTTATTACTTCGTCTGATTCCTTTTCAAGAATAGTGCCAAGATTCTCATCCCCCATGATGAGAGAGTCCTCGGGCTCCAAAGTCGATAAAACGGGAGTGATTGCAATAGACGAAGGTATTTGAGAGGTAATGTCATTCAAAGGAATAATACTCGCCTCGTAATCATCGTCATCATTGTCATTATCGTAAATAATATTGAAACTTCGTGAAGGCTTGGGAGTATGAGTACTAACATTAGCTGCCTGCTCACGTTGAAGAAGCTCTTTCTTTTTATTAATTTCAATACTCATTCCATTGAATTTTCCCTTAAGCTCATCAATCATAATTTCACATTCCCTTCTATAACGAATATCTATTTTCTCATTACGATAATCTTTAATCTAAATTTGATTACGTATAGTTTGCATTTCATCTAAATAATGCTGCTTCAGATCCTTCATTTCTTGGATACTCATTTCTTGAGGAGGTGATTGATCGATATTAGCCGCTTGCTTTTGTTGAATTACCATTTCACAAAATGATTGCACCATGTTGAGAAGTTCATTCTGTGACTCTTCTATTTTATCCCATCTATCATGCACATCACTTATCCTTTGCTGATTAAGGTCTTCTTGATGATCAATAGAATACTATGGGGGTTGGTCAAAACTGGAATAGTTAGAATTATGCTCAAAGTGGATTTGATTCTTTGGTTGACATTGAAAACTTTCATGAGGACCCCCATAGTTTTCACAGCAAAGATATTGATGTGGAACACTCAGTGAATTTTGTGGATAATAATTATCACTAAAGTTTTGATTATAGCTCGGTTCCTGCTCATAGATAAGCGGGAATCGCGGTGGACAATCATAACCATGGTGAGAATCATTTCTACATAACTCGCACGAGTATGTCTCGTACTGGGGTTGTGGAGGGTAGGCGAAAACGTTTGGAAGATCATTGAAAGAGTTAGGAGCATCAATGGATGAATTTCCATCTTTTGAAGGGCAAATCCAACAAGATCCTTCTCTAAGAGCATATCCACACCACTTGCAAGTATACCGTCGACAATGTACACCATCTTTTAACGGATCTTTACAATGAAAACAATGAAATTGGTCGAGCGAAGATGTTTGGGGTTGTGGAGGTGGGTAGGAAAAATCGAGTGTTTCATCGTTTAAAATGGAATCGGGGTTACGGACAAATTTGTCTCCGAAACTCACATTGGTACAACACCGACAATTTCCACTGTTAAACGGACCTCCACACCACGAGCATCTTGAAAACCAAGACATGTTGAAGAATTATCGGATAAGAAGGTAAAGAGAATAAGAATTAAACGAATAAGAGGATAGAGAAGAGTATTTATAGATTTTTCAAATAATACATAAGGAAAAGAAATAATAAAAATAAGAAAGGAAAATATTTTTGGTAACCGAAAGTCAAAAGTGCACGGTAGCTCTCTAGAAAACGCACAAAGAAGCGGAGGAGCGGGTAAGCGCGAAGCGTTTTAAAAACCTTCTCCTTTCGGGTCGAAGTTCGTAGGATCGACCCTCCTTATACCTCTCTTATAGTTTGTTAACTAAAGATGAGCCGAAACGACAATTAACAAACGGTTATTTTTAATATTAAAATAAAAGAAAATAAGAATAGAAGTGTAAAATATTTTTGTATTTTTATATAAAATAAAACGAAAACTTTCACGGGGAAAGGATCTTCAAGGCTCGAATACAAACAATCCCGTAAAAATCGCTACACCTCTCCCCGGCAACGGCGCCATTTTGATGTTCGTCAAAAACCCCTCTTAATAATATATATATATATATATATATATATATATATATATATATATATATATATATATATATATATATATATATATATATATATATATATATATATAATATACATATACGTAAGCTAAGTATCATACAAATTATTCTTAGGAAAGAATAATAAGTAATCAACACGGGTATCGTTCTCCTCGGTGAGAGGTGAATGGAAATTCACGTTAATGTCGCAAATCGAGCTTGATTATCATTATAAGATCTGGATTTGGTTTCTAAATCTCATAACGCAAAGGGGAAAGCAAATAAAGGCACGCTAAACTAAAACTAAAAATAAAGGCAATTTTTAACGACATTTAAAAAAAATAATTAAAGCCAATTAAAACAAACTAAATAACCAAATAAGACAAAATGAAACTCTAAAATCTCTAAATGCAAATTTCTTAACTAAAATGATAAAATTTTAGAAACAGAAAATATATATTTTTATTATTTTTAAAACTAATCAAAACACTTTTTAAACTAAAAATTAGATTTAAAAATATAAAATGAAATCCGAAAATTATGAGAAACTTATAAAAATTCTTGACGCTAAATCTGAGGTTTATAAAGAAAAATGATTCCGAAAAGCTAAAACAATAAGCTGGGAAAAATCATAATAATCTGATAAGCTAATAGCTAAACTAAGTATAACAATAAAATGAAACCAACATCTATTGGAAAAGACCCAAGGGCGCGTTGGTAAGTTGTGTGTGTTGTGAGGGGAAGGTCACAGGTTTGAGTCCTGGACTTCCCTTTGTGCAAAATTATTTTTTTCTTTTTTTCTTTTTAAAACTGTTTTAGAACTAGAAAAAATAAGCAACTTTTATGAAAGGACTTTTTGCTGAAACTAAATATTAAGCTAGAAATAAGAAGATTACTAGTGACAGTTTTAAAGAAAACTAACTTATGACTTATTAGCAAAACTGTTTGGACTTTTAGACTTAATAAGCAAATGGAAAACTAAATAAGCTAAAAATAGATCTTAACCTGAACCTAATAAGCACTAATGACTGAAAATGAACAAACAAATTAAGCTGAAAAACACTTAAAAGTTAAAAGGACAGCAGACATTCAAAACAGATTAAAAGGACTTTTGACCAATTTTTTAAGCTAAAATAAGAACTAATAAGCACTAGGTAAAGACTAAGAGCTGAAAACAGATTAAGTTTGATAACCAAAGATCACTTAGAAGCTAGAAATAAGACAATTGGACCAGAAAATAAGCTAGCAAAGACTTATGAAATTGACAGACTTAACTAATCTTTTTGGCTTTTTGAAAATTAATGACTACTTTGAGCTTAAAATTAAGACACTTAAAATGATTTTGACTACCTAAAAACTTGAAACAGATTAAGATTGGACTACAATAAGCTAGATTTAACAAAGATTAAACAATGAAAAGCTAGATTATTGACTAAAAAGACCTTCTCATAAAGCTATTCTGCTTAAACCAAAGTCCAACCCACTTGACTGTTTTATTCTAAAACACTTAAAAGGATTTTCCAAAACTAAATGACTCAAAACAAATGTATCCTGATGCATTAGAAACCAAGTTTGAACACAAAAACCATATGTCAAATGGACTTTTAAGAATTTAAACCAATGAGCAATATTATACCACAGATTCAAATCATTATAAACTTAAACCTTAAACTTGAGTTTTAAACTTTAGAAACTTATACAAACTGACTTCTAGGTTTAATTTGAGCTTACCAAAATTGACTAAAAGGTCAAAAGCAATCCAACAGTACTATGCTAGTGCCAAACACCCCTTAAAATCTTAAAAACTCATTTTAAAGCTAGATCATGACTAACTAAACTTCAAAAAGTGAAAACAGATTAAGCACTAAGCAAATGAAGAACAAATAAGCACAAACTAGCAAAAATTAAGCACAAATAAGCAAATTGAAAATTTGAACAGTAATTAAGCTAAAAATATGAAAATGAGAAGTACCTTGATCCCAGCTCAAACAAGGATCTAAACTGCTCAACAGAGCTTATCTATAAGCTCCAGCTTGTTATAAACAAGCTAGTAATACCCATAAGCCCTTCTATAATTGGCTTATCATCCATTAAGCTAAAATCCACAATCCTTGACCAATTGACTTGAAAGTTAACAAAAAGCTCAAATAAGCTTTTAAGAGCTTATTTGAGCTGAAAGAGAGTTTGAGTACACATTTTAGCTTATCAAGAGTTTTGAGTAAATTGCATAAGAAAAAACTAAATTTAAAGAACACAATTAAACTAAAAATACTTTTATTAATTAAAACACAAGTACATTAAGCTGGATTTTATTACAATAAGCATAAAATAAGCTGGAAAGTTTAAGCTACACTACCCTACACTATCCTATACTACTCCTACACTAGATGGATTACACTGTGTGATTTGCCTTCTATTTATAGTTGGCAAGAGAAGCTTCTAGGCTCTCAGGAGCGTCCTTCATCATCCAATCTTAGCCCTTAATTCGTAACCGCCTCCAATCAATCATCTTGAGCCCTTGATTTCATCCACGCATCACTAGCTAATCAAAGTGCTTGGGATTGCCAACGTGGCTTCCCAAGTGTCAGAGGGTGTCAGAGGTGTCTTCTAGAAGCACTTGAGGCATGTGGGTGAATAAAGTGCGTGGATTTACCCTGGTTTTTGTTTGTTTGTGTGTAAAAATGGAGGGAGGGAAAAAGGTAGATGATGCACAGTAAAATTATACCCGGATGTTATAACTTTGACCCTATGTTGGATTTAGGCTTTGACTTGAAATATTTGGGCTTTTGTTTGGACTGGATTTGGAGATAGGTTTATGGATTTATAATTTTATTTAAGGCTTAGGTTTTATAAGTATTAATCTTAATGGGCTGACTCGGCTTTGATTTTTTTCATGCTCATTCCATTCCCTTGCTCGGTTTTGTCCTTTTTGGCTCATTTTTATCCATATTTGATATATCCGTTACCTGCAAGACACAAATCACAAAACACATATACAATGCATTTTTCATATATTTTTGGTCTTTTAAGCTCATTTTAATAAGGAAAAATGATATATGATTAAACACATATCAGTGTCTAAACCCAAACCCATGACACAAGGCCCTGGGGCTTCTAGAACAATACCTCAAAAGAGGAAACAGCCCAAGCCTAAAAAGACACATGTTGTTTAAGCCACTGAAACACCACCCATTGAGGAAGTGCCAACAGAGGATTTTGATAAAACCCAGTCAGTCTCCTCAGGCCAAACTACCCATCCCTAAGATATAGAGAGAAAAATACAACTTGTTGTTAAGGGATCCCATTCTCCACTCGATGAGGGCACTCGTAAATCACAACCTTTGTATGAGAGTAAAACTACAAATCCCAAAGACTTAGAGGGAAACAATCAGCCCGCTGATAAGGGATTGCCTTCCACATTTCCTGATGAGGATATTAGTAAAACCACACCTTTATCTAAAGGGCCACATAAGGACAAAGACTCAGAGAGATTAAAACCACTCGCTGATATAGAATCATAACCCCCTCCTATTACTGATCTCTTAGGAACTGATGCTAAGTACCAGGTAGACCAGACCCAATCCAGTAGATTTGAGGTATCAATCCCTGACCAACACCAAAGCAAGACTTCTTATGAAGTGGAGTTGGATTTTGAACCCTTAAAGCTTACAACTACTACTGATATTCAAGCTCTTTTAGGAGCCTCTGATGATGATCTCAAAAAGATAGTGAGGATGATGTGTTTGAGGCTGGAGAAGAAATGGATGAATACATTCAAGAGCTTGACACTGAAGAGACTCAAACTCATCCTTCCACTGAACACACAACTGAAGAGCATCAGTCTCCATCATCAAACAGGGATCGGCCTGAATCCTCAAAAGCTAAGAAGACTAAAGCATCAGACTCAGAGTCCTCCTCTTGTTCTTAATCTCTCAATCCCTATGACAACTACATGATAATCACTGAAAGGCAATTTGTAAGCAATCTCCAAAACTTCTCTGAAGTATTCTATGCTCAGGTTGCTGAAGACCATTGGGAAAAGCATGATGAAGCTATTGCCTCATATGCTGATTTGAAATGAAATCTTGAAGATTTCATTAACACAAGCTTCACCAAGTATGACAACACTGATGCTGCTCTCGGGAACTTTCAACAAATACTCAATCTTTTCAATGTTGATCACAACACATGCCTCAAAAGGATCCTTGATAATCTTAAAGAAGTTCAGGATGCATTCAAGGAGGATACTGCCTTGAATAAGAAGGTTCTTGAAGCTATTGAAGCTTACACTAAAAATTCCACTAATCTTACTAAGGTCCTCACCCTGGCGAAGAATTTTAATTTCTCTGGTCTCAAGTCTCTGGTTGAAACCCTAAAATCTGTTGTGGATGCTCAGAATGATCATTTGGCCACATGGGCTAAGTCATCTACCAACCTGGCCTAGAGTGTTGGTCCTAGGCTGACCAAGATTGAACACACTCAGGCTATGCTCCAAAATAACAACTCATCACTCAAAAAGAACACTTCTAAAATCAAGAATATGATGTTTGAGATTTTCTGTACCTTTAAAGGACAGACCCCTCCCTCAAGCAGAGTGCCCACAACAACGCTTGCTATCACTGAAAGTCCAACAACTATTGGGGGAGAATTTTGCTCACACTTCCACTAAAGAACCTCCTTCTTACATTGAGGGGGAGAAAGCTGATATGGATACTAAAGAAGCAGATGAGAAATAACCAACCAAAGAGCCTGATGTTGAGAAAAGTGTGTAAGAGCCTGCAAGAGCATCTTGGCCAATCCCAATCCCAATTATTAGACCACTTATGAGGCCTGCTCCTGAACTTGAAATGATGAGCTCTTCATCAAGAATTCAACTCACTGACACCATCCTTGAAATACCATTTCCCCAACCTCAAACTCAGCTCAATGGTCCTGTTATTGATATAACTCCACCTGAACAACCTGAAAGTCCACCAGTTGCTCTCAAAGCTGATAGAGGAAAAGGAACTGCCACTAATGATGTTGAATCTCCAAAGAAACTGGTCAAAGATTCAAGTAAAGTTCGTCCTTATAACACCCCCATTTTTGACATATAGCAGCGGAAGCTAATCTGGGGTATTATTTCATAGTACAACAGTCATAATCATAGAAAACGACTCAAAATAGACGTTTTTAAAAGATAAGTTATCATTCATTATTTCATCCGAGTTTTTACAAACAGAGGTCTCAAAATCTACATGAAAACATAAAGTTTGAATGATAACAGTTTAGCCATCTTCAAGTCCGTGCCACTCC
>BQNB010005892.1:11074-59050 GCA_026074375.1 Tanacetum coccineum | reverse complement strand
GAGGCGTGTGGGTGAATAGAGTGCGTGGATTTACCTGGTTTGCGTTTGTTTGTGCGTAAAAATGGAGGCAGTGAAAAAGGTAGATGATGCACAGTAAAATTTAACCCGGATGTTATAACATTGACCCTGTGTTGGATTTAGGCTTTGACTTAAAATATTTGGGCTTTTGTTTGGACTGGATTTGGAGATAGGTTTATGGATTTATAATTTTATTTAAGGCTTAGGTTTTATAAGTATTATTCTTAATGGGCTGACTCGGCTTTGATTTTTTTCACGCTCATTCCATTCCCTAGCTCGGTTTTGTCCTTTTTTGGCTTGTTTCTGTCCATATTTGATATATCTGTTACCTGCAAGACATAAATCACAAAACACATATACAATGCATTTTTCATATATTTTTGGTCTTTTAAGCTCATTTTAATAAGGAAAAATGATATGTAATTAAACACATATCAGTGTCTAAACCTAAACCCATGACACAGGGCCCGGGGGCTTCTAGAACAGTACCTCAAAAGAGGAAACAGTCCAAGCCTAAAAGAGGTACAGTCATAGCTAAAAAGGATCAACATGTTGTTCAAGCAAGATGTAAAAACACCATTAAGGAGTGTCCAGCCAGAGGGATTTGGATTAAAACCAGTCTGTTCTTCCTTGGGCCTAATATCCCATCCCTAAGATTAGGAGAGAATAGACATTCAGAATTGTCTGTCTGCGGTTCCAAACATTCTCCACGTCGGTTTTTCTAGTCAAGGACACTTCTGGCTTATATAATCACTCCTAATATAACTTTTACTTATATATTGAGAAGTATATACTACTATATCCGCCTAAGAAGTCAGAGGGTATAACGATCAGCACGCTGATAAGGGATTGCCTTCTACATTTCCTGATAAGGATACTGGTAAAATTACACCTTTATCTGAAGGGCTACGTAAGGACAAAGACTCAGAGAGATTAAAACCACTCGTTGATATAGAATCATAACCCCCTCCTATTACTGATCTCTTAGGAATTGATGCTAAGTACCAGGTGGACTAGACTCAATCCAGTAGATTTGAGGTATCAATCCCTGACCAACACTAAAGCAAGACTTCTTATGAAGTGGAGTTAGATTTTAAACCCTTAAGGCTTACAACTACTACTGATATTCAAGCTCTTTTGGGAGCCTCTGATGATGATCTCAAAAAAGACAGTGAGGATGATATGTTTGAGGCTGGAGAAGAAATGGATGAATACATTCAAGAGCTTGACACTGAAGAGACTCAAACTCATCCTTCCACTAAACACACAACTGAAGAGCATCAGTCTCCATCATCAAACAGGGATCAGCCTGAATCCTCAAAAGCTAAGAAGACTAAAGCATCAGACTCAGAGTCCTCCTCTTGTTCTTAATCTCTCAATCCCTATGACAACTACATGCCAATCACTAAAAGGCAATTTATAAGCAATCTCCAAAACTTCTCTGAAGTTATCTATGCTCAGGTTGCTGAAGACCATTGGGAAAAGAATGATGAAGTTGTTGCCTCATATGCTGATTTGAAATGAAATCTTAAAGATTTCATTAACACAAGCTTCACCAAGTATGACAACACTGATGCTACTCTCAGGAACTTTCAACAAATACTCAGCCTTTTCAATGTTGATCACAACACATGCCTCAAAAGGATCCTTGATAATCTTAAAGAAGTTCAGGATGCATTCAAGGAGGATATTGCCTTGAATAAGAAGGTTCTTGAAGCTATTAAAGCTTACACTAAAAATTCCACCAATCTTACTAAGCTCCTCACCTTGGCAAAGAATTTTAATTTCTCTGGTCTTAAGTCTCTGGTTGAAACCTTAAAATCTATTGTGGATGCTCAGAATGATCATTTGGCCACATAGGCTAAGTCATCTACCTAGGCTGACCAAGATTGAATACACTTAGGCTATGCTCCAAAATGACACATCATCACTAAAAAAGGACACCTTTGAAATTAAGAATATGATGTATGAGATTTTTTGTACCTTTAAAGGATAGACCCCTCCCTCAAGCAGAGTGCCCACAACAACACTTGCTATCACTGAAAGTCCAACAACTATTGGGGGAGAATTTTTCTCACACTGCCACTGAAGAACCTCCTTCTTACATCTCGAGCAATAACTCCTTTTAATTGGAGGGGGAGTAAAAGCTGAAGTCTGATTACTGGATAATGAAGATGTAGATGAGAACTAACTCAATAATAAAGAGCATTGATGTTGAGAAAAGTGTTATGTAAGAGGCCTGCATAGAGGCAGCTCGCCTGTGTGCCCAATTCATAATATCTAGACCTCTTATGAGGCTGCTCCTGAACTTGAAATTGTTAATGAGATCTTCACGTCAAGAAGCTCAAACTCAACTGGACCACCCATACCTTGTAAAATACCATATTGTTGTTCCCCAAACTCAAAACTCAGATCAATGGTCATGTTATCTTGATATAACTTTACATGAACATCCTATAAGTCCACCAGTTTGCTCTCAAAGCTGATAGGGATAAGGAAGTTCCACTAATGATGTTGAATGCTAAATGGAACTGGTTAATGTCTTAAGAAATAAAGTTATCCTTATACACCCTAATTTTTGTATCATTTCATCATTAGCAGCGGAAGCTAATTGGGGGTGATTATTTAATAGTACAGCAATCAGTCATAATCATAGGAAAACGATCAAAAGAGGTCGTTTTTTTAAGATAAGTTTTTATCATTCATTATTTATTAGAGTTTTTTTACTAATAGAGGTCCTCAAATTCTACAATGATATATAAAAGTTTTGAATGGGATAGTAAAGTTTAGCCATCTTCAAGTCCGTGTCCAAGTCCAGGCCATATGTTGCTAAAATACCTGAGATAAACATGCACTAAAAAGGTTTTTTACCACAATTGGTTGAGAGTGAAATATTCATAAGGTTATGTAAAACCTGTTAGAAATACAAGTTCAATAGTGGGTCTACTATTGGATTTGTACCCCTTAAGTGTAATAATTACAATGAGCGTCATATTATTATAGAAATCAGGATTAGATTGCCTAAGCTTCATGCACTTGAGACCTTGAGATCAGAATCAATAGTGTGTGCCAGTATTAAGTTGCCCCCGAAAGGGTGCCTTTGCCAAACACCCGCATTTGTGATTCAATGAAGTAGTGTTTGGTTACCTGTTGAAATGTATAAGTACTCTAACGTGGTAGCATCTAGTCCGCACAAATAGAATCTATTCTCATGCATTCGGCGTGTGTGTACTCCGAAAAGTAATTAACGTTCAAAGATAGTGGGGTTCTTAATGGCAAAAGGTAAGGAACTTTAAGGCATAATAATATATCTAGATCGCACTACAGTTGAAAAATATTCGTATTCATGGTTTTATAATATCATGTATCCCTTTGCAGGTTATGAGAAAACATTTAGAAGATTAAATGCGAGGCTATGAACTTAACTTAACGGGGATTTCTATGTGTTGATGCAAAAGTAAATAAGTGATCGTAGTAACGGGCTTCGTCATCACAACCTTGTGAAATATGTATGGCTTTATGTTTGCATTGTTTATGTTTTCACAATCTTTACAGAGTTTAAAAGTTTTGTGTATTTGTTTTATTAGTTTATGGAAAATATTTGTATAGTGTTGGGCGCCATCATAATTCAGAGGTCATGTAGTTAAGTAGTTGAGGGAGCCAGGGACACTTTAAATCGATATAATCCAACAAATACTCCTGCATAACGTCCTAACCTCAAATGGAATCCTTTATATGGAAGATTCCTTAGTAACGTGTTACGATAAAATTTTAAGTTTCGTCTTCAAAAGTTAGGTGATGATAAAATTACGTTTAAATATATAACGTAATTGTTTATAATGCGTTGATGTTGATAATAACTGATTAATTGTTTGTCGATGTATTTTAATAAATATCGTGTTTTATATTTTTAATATATATTTTTTATAATTTATATAAAAAATTTAATATTTTATTATTTTTAATTTGCATAAAATGGAAATACGTATTACAGTAATTAAGTTTATATTACTTTATACAAGTTAGTCCTTTATATATATATGTATTATATAATTTAAACTTTAAATTTAGGAAATTGGCAATCATATGGTCCTTTATAGTTAAAACTTTAGATAATGGACATTTTCAATCCTTCTAGGTTATAAATTTCAGAAAGTTAACGATATTACCCCTTTGCATGAATATCATTTGCAAATCACGTCGAAAAAAATCGCCATGCAAGCTTATTTTGGGTTCCAATTGATATTTTTAGGTTATAGCTTATTATAATAAGCTTAAATTAGATGTTCATTTTCTAATGTAACAAGTGTAAAAAAAGGATTTGTTAGCTAAAAGAATATCAAAACGGGTGGTCTTTTATAAGGTTTTAAATAAAAAAAACGCATCGGTTTGAGGATTCAGGAGTTTTTAACAAGTATTTATATATGATCTCTAAGAGTTATATGAACATATCTAATACAGATGATGAGCTTATTGAACAAGATTTTGAGCTTACTTGAGCATAAAATGGTGTCTCAAAATGAGATTATATCTGGGTTCGTCACGCCTTAGTAAAGATTCAAGGGTTCGTTACTCTTGATTCTTGCTTCTATTCTGAGTTCAGGGACTTCCTATTAAACTTCTTCTTTGAGCTTTGAAGACATTGAGAACTCCATTGTGGTTTGTAATGAAGATTTGAGGTGTGATTTGAATGGGTGTGCATGGTTTCGCTTTTATTAGGCTTGAAACCCTTGTTGCCTAAGTTTTTGGTGGCTAAGGGTTCAAAGGCTGTTAGAGTTGGTGACTTAAGGGCTGCTAGGCGGTTGAGTATTGAGGGGCTAGATAGTGGTTGCTAAGCATGGTAGGGGAGTGTTGGTGGGGGTTGCGCTACATTAGGAGTGACAAGGAGGTTGTATCATGCAAACTTGGTGGCCTAAGGGAGGTGGAATAAGGTGGCACTTGTAGGTAGCTTATAGGGTGGCTGCTAGGTGGGGGTTGTCATGTGATGCAGGGATGGTTCTTGAGGCTGCTTGGTTGCTTTAAAATGGTGTAAAATGAAAATATAAGGGAGTGTCAGGTATGGTTTATGGTTCGGTCTTTAGGGTTTCGGGTTTTTTATATATGGATTAGGGTAGGATTAGTGATGCTTTAAGTTTTTTATGGATTAGTGTTAAGATTAAGGTTTTGGGTTTGGAATTAAAAAGTTTTAGTCAGTTTTTTAAGGTTTTAGGGGGTTTAGTTTTAGGTTTAATGTGAAATTATGGTTTTTGGGTTTTATTTAGGGTTTAGTGTTTTAGATTAGGGTATTTTTTTAGGATGAATTAGGGTTTAGAATTAGGGTTTTAGATGTTGGTGCAATTTAAGTAAATTGTTACCAGTGTTCTCAGGTGGTGGTAAAGTTTAAAACATGGTTTAGGAGGCTTAAATGACCTAATTAGGTATTTCCTAGGATGATTAGCTTGTACATGTGCTTTATAAAGTTGTAAACTTGATTTAGCGAAGGAATAAGCTATTAAATTTTGGTGTATTTGATACTTGTAAATACATACTTTAGGGGCTTTGCACATTTATTTTATATTTAATACATTAATATAATTTAGGGTTTTGATAATAAACTGTTAACGTTTAATGCGTTGTTTTGAAATAACATTTTGAAATGTACATTAAATGATAATGTACTTGTAAATGTTTTGAAATAACGTTTTGAAAAGTACGTTAAATGGATAATGTACTTGGTAAAATGATATTAAGATATAGACTTGACATATAAGGATGTTTACATGATATAAACATATATATAGATGGCATTGGTGAAGGTTGCGTGAGCTCATTTACTTTAGAGATGCAAGTTACGTTGCATAATGAGATAAAGCAAAAATTTACCTATAAAAAGGTGATATATATATAATAGATGGATGTTACAGTGCATCTAATTTAATAGATGGATAATTACATTGATGAAAATTACGGGTTGTTATAGTCCTGACCCTGATGAACCCATTAGAATTCCTTATGAAATTCATGGGAAACTATACCATCTCTCTAATGATGAAATTCAAGAACACTTGGACAAAGAGGAAAAGATGAAGAAAGCTGCTGAGGAAGCAAAACTATTAGCTATGAGCAAGCCTGAGATTATCAAAGTTGTACATGAAGAAGCGTTAAAAGCTGGAAATGATCCTAAGATTCTTGAAAGTGCAAAAGTTAGTCATGAATTCAATAAGATTAAGGATGCTAAAATGAAAGTCCTAAACAGAGAACATTCTCAAAAGATTAAGAAAGCAATGGTGCTTAAAAAGAAAAGACTTGATCAGTATATATGGACAGCCACCAGCAGACTTAAGCCTGAACCTATCACTAATGTCAAAATTTACCCAAACACAAAGCCTACAGTAATCATAATCTATAGAGATACTGATAGAAGGAACTTTGAAGTTTACAACCCTTTTAAGTTTTTGTGACTTTGAGGTTACTGAATTGGATGAACTAGGTCCCATCATTTAGAAAAAGAAGAACAAGATTGTTAGTGAATTGATGACATCTCTGGGAAAGAGATATGAGATACTGAAGAAAATCCCTGAAGAACTTAGAATTCAATTAGATCTTCCTGCCCCTGCCCCTAAACAAGATTCATCTCAACTCTTAGGAAGAAAAAGGAAGATCATGGAACTGGAGCCATAGATCCGTATTCAAGGTTTGGAATGTAACATAAGTCGTCCTAAGAATGTCCCATTTGTAAAAAACATGGTGATAGAAGAGCCTGAGTATGAAATGTTATTTATTAATGTCTTTGGTGATGAGGCCTTTTATAGAATGAATGACATCCATAAAGTAGACATTGAAACCTTACTGACTTACCTAGTGATGGCTTCAAACATCACTACCCCTGAAAACACAAGGTTCTTCATGAAGTTGAGGAAGCTGATTGAAAATCACCCTGATCAAGAAAAGTTGAAGTCTAAGAAAGTGAAGCTTGAATCGGTTGGATACAAATTAGACTGAGTACTTTGTAATTTTCCTTGTATGTTATGTAATAGATTGGTAGGAATTGTAATCCCTAATTAATGAAGTACTTTATGTTATCAGTATCCTCTAAATACTTTCTCGACTCAGTGTAAGAATAAGTTGTATTTACTCACTTGCATTGAAAAACACTTAGGCTATCTTTATATCTAAATAGGGGGAGATTGTTAGGCCAATCCAGTGCCTAATGATCTTTCACTTGGATTTGAATACAAAATATCCTAAGTGTAAGATAACCTTTAACATTCCAAGGTTACTAAGTGAACATTCTCTTAATGAGTTACCTTTAAGTGTTCAGCCTGAGTCTACAAGAAAGACTCAACCATTTAGTGAGGCGGTTCTCAGTGAATGAAGTCCATGAGCCAAAGAAGAAGGTGATGGGTTCAGTGAGTTATGGCAATAGACTCACTGAACCCCATACGATCTCCAACAACTAAAAGTCCATAAAGACAAGTGCTTAAAGAATAGGCGGGATAGTTTGAAATGGATAAGTCCAAGCTCTTATCTATCTGAAGTCAAACTATCCTGAATAGGGTATGAAGACAAGGTCAGTGTCATCACTGACCTTAGAAAGTGTGTTTGTCCTATTCCTAGATTAGAATTATAATAGATACAAACCTGTACAATATGTATTGACCAATCAACCTTAGGACACACAATTATCACCCATGTGGGTATGACCCTACCTAAGTAGTATATATAGACTTGCCTTGTAAAAGAGTAGGTTAAGTTTGTGCATTCAAATTTGTATCTTTCACAAACACCTACTCCTTCAAAATTAACTAAGTCCCTGAGCAAGCTCAGTTGGTTAGCATAGTTGTCAACTTAGCATAACACTTTATGATATGCTAAGTTGTTAGTGAGGAGGTCACGCACACACACATTGTCATTCAATCCCCATTGTAGTTCC
Organism: Tanacetum coccineum; assembly: GCA_026074375.1. Taxonomy (NCBI): domain Eukaryota; kingdom Viridiplantae; phylum Streptophyta; class Magnoliopsida; order Asterales; family Asteraceae; genus Tanacetum; species Tanacetum coccineum. Next base: position 51,120 of record BQNB010005892.1, on the reverse strand, counting down.
GCATACAATAGGGTATAATTCTTAATAAATTTATAAGAGTTAAACGTTGAAAATTAGTTTTGTGTTCTTACTGTTTTATCTTATATATTGTCAAAACTAATTTTCATTTACATTACTATAAGCCATGAGTTAGTTTATCTAAACTTTATAGTTTTTGGTCACTAACTCAAAGGGAATAACACGTTCCTAGTAGATGATCCTGAAGAATTACTGAAAAGATGGGTGAGAAAAGTGTTTACAAAATTACATGTTACATCAAGGTTAACTATACACCATTGGAATAGTAATCAGGAAAGAATGAATTATTGGCAATGTGTGTGCAAGACAAGATCAAATCCAAATGAACTTTTCACAAATAGAAAGACCATTGATATTGTCAGAGTATGACATCATGAAGTCTATGGACATGAATATATTGATGAAGTGATTGTGAAAAGAAACAATGATAAGTTCTACACTTTTGTTGAATCTGACTTCAAGTACCTGAACAAGAATGACATTGAGGATATGTATTACATTTGTTTGAGGAGAAGTAATGATACACCAAAGTATAACCATCATACAGCTTTGATAAATGCATTGCTCATTTTCATCAGGAGCTGTGTGATCTGGGAAAGATTTCGTGATTTTTAGTTGGGAATAGAGAGTTATCAGATAAAGATCTATCTTACTGCTCCAACCATCACTTATCCTGGTATTGAAAAGGATCCTCTGTATTTAATAACTCATGTTTTGTTTGTTGGCATTGTGTATGAAAACAACAAAAAGGAGAAAAGAGCCATGGAAATTGATGAGTTGCATAAGTTCAGTGATGCTACCTTAATAAAGGTGTTAAGGAAGATAAGTGTGATCAATATGGAAGCAAAGCATAGAATAGTGGAGATTTCCCTGAGTACTAAAGACAAAGAACTGATGGTTTTGCTTGAAGAAGAGATTAAAGAAAGATTGAAGTATCACCTTCAGATGCGAAGATGGGAAAGCTTCATGAATGGAAGACAGATTGCTAATTATATGGTTTGTCCTGAATAATCGAGCCTTAAGGGGAGATTGTTAGGATTGAAAAAGTGTCGATTAAATAGTTTATTTAGTTGACATTTTTTACTTTACGTATTTTATGTAATAAGTGTATATTGAGCAAAACATTAAGAAAAGTGCTCAATATAATTAGCTAAGTAAGGTAGGGAAAATTAGTATAAATAAAGGCTTAAACTCTCATTAGGTAAAAGATTTCTAGAACATTTCATTTTCTCTCTCTCTTGTACCTCATTTCTATTTTCCCTCTCTTTATAAAAAGCAATTTGAAAATTCCCTCTCTCTCTACTTTCTCTCACTAAACTGAAACCTCATTAGAGTTGATCAATGCTATAAAAGGACAATATCAAATGGTAATGCTTTCTCGGCGGATTTAGCTAGGAAACTACCCATAGCAGCCAGTTTCTCATTGAGGCTTTGTACCTCTCGCATTGTTTGAGGAAATATCATATCGATAGCTTTGATCTTCTTTGGAATAGCTTTGATTCCTTTCTTTGTAAACATGTGCCTAGAAACTGGCCTGTTTCGATGCTAAACATGCATTTCTTTGGGATTAACTTCATATTGATGTGCCACACAGTGTTGAATGTTTCTTTGATATCTTCCATGAGGCTTCCTTCACTTTTAGTTTTAATAACCATATCGTCTACGTATATTTCGATGTTTCATCCGAGTCGGCTGAAAATGCCTTATCCACCAATCGTTGATAGGTTGCGCTGACATTTTTTTACCCCAAAAGGCATTTTTTCATAACAAAATGTTCCATGTTCAGTGTGAAATGTCGTTTTCACTTCTTCTGCGATGCGTATTTGGTGGAATCCTTTGTATGCATCCAAGAAACATTTAAATCTAAATCCATCCAAAGATTCGATCTTCGGGTCTATCTCGGGTAGTGGATATCTATCTTTTGGGCAAGCCTTATTCTGGCTTATGAAGTCAATGCACATGCGCCAAGTGTCGCCGCTTATTTGGACCATTATCAGGTTAGCAATCTAACGAGGAAAATACACTTCTATGAGTATTCGTACTTCCACCAACTTGGCAACCTCTTGGATGATTGCTTCATCGCACTCCTTGTTTAACTTATGTTCAATGAGTTCCTTTGGTATCCTGATCATGTCAGAGGAGACCATGAAAAAATATCCAGATTTTCACTCAAGATTCGTCGTAATTCTTCTTTGGACTGAGGCGATAAACTAGCGACAATTACAACTGGTTAATCTTGATATGAGGCGGTTATCTCCACATTCTCCTTTTTCAATATTGATGTGTCATTTAGTATAGGTAATTATATTATCGAGTTTTACTATTTAAATTTTTGCTGACTTTACCCATTAACTAACACTAACGGACAGTGTACCCAATCATATCATATGTTGGTTCGTGGGAAGTTGGGTTGGCGATCATTAAGAGTGTGCATTAATAAGTAATCTATTCAATAGTTTTGTTATATTGTTAGTCCAATTTTAATTCTAATTAAAACCTTAACTATCGCAATACAGGGGTGGTTATCAGCCTGTGAGTCTGGCTCGGTTGGGTTGGTTTTTTCTAAACTAGATAAGACAATTAACACACACAAGCAGATAAACAAACGATAAAGAAGTGGTCAAGCACTAATGTAAGGAAAATGTATTAACCAAGTTTAATTAAATAATATGTATGAATTGTTTATTTGTGCAATGATTTTTTTTTTTGGTTTTTTTTTTTTAAAAAACTTCCATTCGTTGGTGTTTAAATTATTCCTAAGCTAGATGGTACTTCTCCCTAAACTCTAGGTTTACATTATGGTTAATCCTGCCACAATTAACTAAACCCACATAAGGCATACACCGTTAATTATAATCTATCTGGGTGACAATATTGGTATCAATATTAAAACCTAGCTCATCGAGGCTTTACCAACTTATGCCTAATTGTTATCTGTATAGTCGTAGTCTACAATCCACTGCACTACCTATGAAAAATAGAATGTTATTTGTAGTCCTAAGATACCTTAGTCTACCGTTTACCTAACCACAAGTAGAACAAGGATTTTATTTGTAATCCAATTTGATCCAGATATATAGATAAACTGTATGTAGTATCTATCCCAGACTCTACTTTACAGCCCAAATAACAATGAGTTATAGCACTTTATTTTTAATCCTAGATCCAGTTGAAGGATAGATGAAAACATAATCAAGCAATAAACGGGTATGAAGTGATAAACATAATTAACATGAAACGAAAGAGTAAACAATCGATATAAACAAATCAAAACATCAAATTATCATAAACATGGCTAATACGTATAGGTATTATCCCATAGTCATTGTAATCATACACAATATCATAGACGAACGATTAAGGTAAAGAAAACGTTACGCTAACCGAACGCGTATAACGGAGAATAATGATTACCAGAGTTTTCCTATTGAATTGATGCTCTTGCAGGTTCTTCTTGGCTTCTAAAATCGTCTGAGAATCATACTTGGTGGTTAAAAGCTTCTATCGCATTCCGAAAACTGAATGTAGGGTTTTCTTTATATAGGCTCTGAAATCAGTCGATAGGCCGTATTGGAGGGATCCGATACGGTGTATTGGGGTTACTTGGGGTGGGCTCCACGATTATTTTATTTTGGAATATTCATAAACCGCCACTGAATATGGTGTATAGGCTCTTCTAGATACGGTGTATTAGCTGTAAAACGTATTTGTTCAGAAGGTGGACCAAAGTATCATATACGACGTATCTACTGATGTGGATATGTCGTATTCTTCAAAGTCAAGCAATGTGTAACACCTCCAAAATGGGTCGCAGCGGAATAAGGGTCCGGGAGTGTTACTTCATAATACAACATCACAAGATATGAGAGAACGACCTCTAAATGAGTCGTTTTAAAAAGATACATTTGATTGACTGAGATGTTTGTTACAAAAGCTCCAAGCTTTAATCGTTCATTGTTGTGAAAACATAAAAATTTAATACATAACAAAATGTCCCAAATTGTAATGCAGTAAATCTTTAGTGCATTTAGACTTCAAAATTATGCTTCCAAATGTATCCATGTTGTGCACTTATTGACCTGAGAAAAACATGCTTTAAAACGTCAACATAAGGTTGGTGAATTCACAGCTTTATATATGTATATAAAGTAGGACCGCAAGATTCAAAGTGTATGACAATGTAACACATACAATATCATAAAAGTAATTACGCCTGCTCTAAGCTCATGACACTGAAGCTACAACATGTATGTACTTGCAATTTAATACCACTAATGTGCCCGTGTAGATGTTCAACCCGCAACATCCAAAGTCCGACATGGTACACGTCTGTTAGTTCGGTACACCGAAGCTAGTGAGCACTACTCACCTGAACGGGGATGTCAATCCTAAATAGATCTATTTATAATATTCGCGCTTACACCAAGTAATTAATAGTTCATGATTCATGGGCATAGTGGGTTATCGCTACTTAGGCAAACTCGTAAATTTGTTTAAAAGTGTACTTGCGTCCAAATGTAAAACAATGCATGTTTCTCACCCTGAGAGTTGTAAATATATTATAATCGTGTAAAATAAGGCTATGAACTCACCTCAAGTGAAATGTATTGATTCTAGGAAATCAAATAAGTAAAATGTCACGTGTGATCCGAATGCAACCTAATTATTTTATAGGTCGTATGAGTATAGTGTACTTGAAATAAATACAACAATATAAATTATAGAGTTATATCACCACCTAATAGTTTTTGTTTAATTTATAAATGTCAAAACAATAATTAAGTCACACTTGATATTTAATGTCCAAGTATATGTGTCCGTAAAAATATTATCTTTGTCCAATAATTGATTATTTGTTAATAACACTTGATTAAATATTTTTATTTTTTATATATTGATATTATATAAATAGTTTAATTATTTTATAAAATAATATTTATAAAGTTGAAAACATGTATAAATATTATGTAAGTAATATTACATTATTTCTTAATGTTTTTATAGCCCAAACGGATCCGAAAACACTCGTAAACCTTATTTTAAGTTTCTAACATCTTTATTTGTTTATATAAAAAGTGCAGAAATATATTTATAAAAGTTAGCTAGCTTTTATAATTTCTAGTTAAATATTTATATACTTCTAGTCCCCGAAAACTTGATGTAAATAGTAAAACATCATTCCGAACAAGTTTATAGTTTTATACTTTAGCCGAATCGGACCCGAAAGCCCTCAAAAACACCGATTTCAAAGTTCTCAGTTTCTCGCAGTTTTTCACAGCTTTATAAAAGCTGTGAAAATAATATATAGTTTTGAAATCTTTAAAAATTCATAACTTTCTCGTTTTAACTCCGTTTTTCGAGTTCTTTATATATTCAGAATCGTGTCGAGATGATCTATCATAATCTTATATTTATAAACTGTATAAAAATCTGAGCAGAAATAGTAGATATAAATTGTTTTATATAAAAACACTTTTATATATATTTAATTATCGAAATCTCGTTAAAATTCATACCTCCTTCGTTATACATCCGTTTTTCAAGTTCCTTATATGCACGGAATCGTCTTGAAACGTACTATTTTAATATCAGGTCTAAAATTTGCATAAAAATTCGTGTATTTACAGAATATACATTTTGTCTTAAAAATAAATTTATAAAACTTGTTTTTATAAATTTTTCCATGATGTAAATATTACAAGTCTTCTAACTTAACTAATACAACATCATTTATGTACTTTAAGTCCTCTAATTTATGTCCATCTATTTTATGTCCAAATAAAATGTTTAAAACAACTATTCATTTATAAACTATATAAATAAATTTGTAGCAATTAATTATATAAATTATCCAACACTTGTAATATATCAAATAAAATATGTTCTTGCATTCTAACATATTTTAAACACCTTTTCATCATGAATATGAATTTATTTGATTATGTATAAACTTGTTTTATTTTATAAACTTTGTGAAATACTAACTAGATGGTGATTTAACAATATAACAAATATATATGTATAAAAATAATTGAAATGAAAGTATGAGAAGTGATTGTAAACCTTGTATGAATGAATATAGAAGTAAACACAAACTTAAACTTTAATCTTCAACCCAAAAACCTTTTTATAAAACTTTAATTCTTCTTTGAAAACCCTAATTTCCTTTCTTGCTAAACCCTTGATTTTACTTGCAATACCACTTGATACACCTTAGATATCAACCCTAAACACACTTGTATGATTGTAATCTTGTAGAATTGAAAACTATGAATTATTTTAGGAGTGTGGTTTGAGCCGTGAGCTAAAGGAGGGAAAAAGAGAGATTTTCTTATCTTTTGCTAGTTGTAAATTTGTGAAATGAAAGTCTTGCAAATAGAAGCCTTTATATAGCCAAAATATCTTAGAAAACCATTTAACAAAACCATGGTATTGGTGTTGGAGTGTGACCGGTTGTAAGAGCTATAGGGGGGATGGTTTTGTGTAAGAATAGCATGGTGTGAGTCCTTATGTGTAAGGGAGTTGCTAGGAGTTTGCTTGTATGGTTATTTAAGCACATGTGTTTCTAGAAGGAAGTTTAAGAAATTATTTCTTTGTGTTTTAAGTATATAGAACCGGATATATATGTTTGTGGGTGAAAGTTTATATAATTTTTTGTATTAGGTATAATTGTAGGTATTTGATTAAGTCACTAGTACAGAAAGTATGTTTTAAAACGGTTAAAAGAGGTCTTTTAAAACGGTTTTCAATCGTTCTATAATAGAGGGTTGTAAATAATCGAGGTGGCTTTTTAAAACGGTTCCTAACCGTGTTAAATGAGCAAGTCTTTTGAAGCGTGATTGAAGAACTGTTTTAAAAAATCATATACATAATTTAAGAAAAAACATTTTTTATTAGTTTCTCTTTTTCTTTTTTTTTAATATTCAACAAAACTACTCATTTATAAAAGCTCATCTACGTATTTATTTTACTTGCGAACAAAAAAGATCTACTGGTACATTTATGACTAATTTGATCTAGGAATACAACAACAAAACCACAAACTATGGAATACATTATTATTTATCATCAATAATACATAAAACACTTACAGCCACTATATTATTGTTCTACAAATTAATGACTAAGAACATGAAACAAGATCTACAAAATCACGATCTACAAGTGAAGGACAACCAGTTCCATATCAAAAATCACAAGATCTACAACAACAAACAACAAACAACAAACAACAAAAAAGTAAAGCATTAGATCTTAAAATATCAAATAAATAGATCTGCAACATAATAAACAAACCTTAAACCTACAAGAATAAATATTTAGATCTACAACAAACAAACCTCATCAGATCTAGTACAACCATTCTTAGGTCATAGTGTTGGCGAGTTAACTTGATGACGATAACGTGGGCTTGGGTTTCTATTTGTGTGTATGCATGTTTTAATTGAGATGTGAGAAGAAAAAATGTGGTGGTGGTAGATCTGAGGAGAAAAGGTGTGAAATTTTATGGTTTACAAAGTGTTGAAATTTTATTAGTAGTTTATATTTCATAAAGTGTTTTTGGTAGTGGTTTCTTGAAGAGATGTAGTAGTTTATTTGTTGGTTTTTGAAGCGGTTTAAAAAACCACCGTTATAAAAAATGGTATTTAATACAAAAGACAATTCTTATATAATAAATTATACAAGAACCATTCTAAATAATTGTTATTTACAGCGGTCCAATATAAAATCGTATTATATAGTGTTTTTTTGCTATTTATAACGGTTATTTATCACAACCGTTTTAAATTCGTCGTTGTAAAATATAGTTTGTGTAGTAGTGAGTGTAGATAGGTAAAATGGTTTACTTGTATGCAAAAAGGTTCCAAAGTGCGAAACATAAACGTTTTACGTAACGTGTAAAAATAAAATATGAAAAAATAATTATTATTTTCGTAAAAATAATATAACACTTGTTTAATGTAAACTTTTATTTGTTTGATGTCGGTTTACGTTGATTGTTGCTTTTTAGTTTACGCGATTTAACTAAATGATTAAAATTAAAAGTAAACGCATAAAACCCTAAAAATAAATAATTGAAAGATTAAAGTCATAAAATGATCTGAAATAACGAATTGTTATACAATGGTCTTGAATTTGTCTAAGTCTTGAAATACGGCGTATCTGTCTATAATTGATACGGTGTATTGATGTCAGAATCAATAGACTTCTTGAATCTCTTCGTTTATGCTCCAAAACATGTTCTTTTCACCATCTTTTGCCAAATGCTCAATAATAACTGAAATTCATAAAAATAAGCAATTAAGTATTAATTCATATATAAAAGAATATAAAACGAGCAATAAAGATGGGATAAATGATGCCAATAATGTGACGTTATTTGATGTCATCAAATATCCCCTCACTTGAATCCTACTTGTCCTCAAGTAGACTTTAGATTTATCTTATGAAAATGTATCACAAACGAATGTCTAGGATTTTCCCTTTAAGTGTTTTTATTCAATTACTAGCGCACAACCAAACACCTCACGAAATAGGAAACGAAATCACTCAACTAATCTTTGTGGTAATCATTTAGTAGTTCGCTCAATTACTCGGTCGTGACGAGTATTCTATCGTAAGCTTGGTAAGGATACACATCTACACCACTAAAGCTAAGGAGTAACCAATCTAAAAAGGTAAATTGGGTGAATATGATAAGGCTTAAGGGTTGATCATTCTTTTTAAGCTCTATTGATACCAATATTCCAGAAAAGGCGACAAAACCACAAATGCACGCCCAAATCCATGACCGTGACACTTGTGATTGCTCACTCTCTAACTCGAATAAGCTAAAGAATAGGATTGAGTAATCTTTTTCAATAGTATTACACCAACAAGGACGAGAAAACCACACATACACATTCAAATCCATGAATGAGACATATGTGATTGCTCACTCCCTCATTCGAGTAAACTAAAGGTTACGATGAAGAACGATATAGGGTAGGGATTAGGCATGGGAAATATTTATAATTGGTGTAAAATAAAATAAAGAAATAGATTAAGTCCAACCAATAAACAAAAATGATACTAGCTACTTTCCCGACCACAACCTTGAAAAAGACACAAATCACTGACTAACTCACGCTTTAACATGAAAAACTCACGCTTTGGTAGACACGAATTAGACTCTAAGATGTCTTAATCATCCATAAAAACAAACCTAGTTGGCATTCCTGTAACAACCAACTCCCAATCATCCATAATATATTACAACAATAGTTGAGATATCTACCACTCGATACTAAAATACACAGTTGGTTAATTTTGCGACCAACTAAAAATAATATACAACAATACTTTACATCGTTGGTTTATAGACGTACCAACGAATAATCGATCATCTCATAAATAATAAAATCGGTTAAGTTTAGACGAACCGATTATCTCACAATCCTCTCCTTTTTTTCTCTCTTACATTTTTTTTATTTTTCTATTTTTTTATTTTTTTTCAAAATAGAAACTAAAACGAACAAAGGTGTAAAATTTCACCGCTTTACTATCATAATAAATCTGGATAATATTTCCATAATGCTCGTGACTCAGAAACAAAAATAATAGTAAAAGTAGTAAACATACAAAAAATAAAAGAAACTACTTTCACATTCTCATTGCATTGTGCAATTCCCGACCTAACCAAAGATAAGAAATACATACACGAATACAGGAAATACATACTTTTACACAAAAGCAACTAGCAACCAACCACGGACTTAATCTACAGGGTAGGCTAAGGTGTAACAAAACATATTTTAATGATGGTGTAAGAAACGAAAGGAATGGCTTAGAAGGTTTTTCTAGGGGTATCTTACTCTAAAAATAAGAGTAAATTACGAGGGTTAACTAACCAGTGTAGTTAGTTAATAACACATAATGTATGTAAATGGAATAGGATTTTTGGTTTAATCCTAGAAATTTACCAATTTGGACACGTTACTCCAATTATAAAAATAATACTCATTATGGTGGTCTCGAATGGTATACCAAGCCTAGTTCTAAAGTTTGCTACAATCACCGGCACACTCATATATTTGTGAAATTTGGGTAAAATGGGGGAAACAGAATAGGCTTAATCCTCACAATATGGAAATAAGGGTTATGTGTGCGGGTCATGTAACTAATAATGTTACAAAAACATGCTAAAAAAATTTAAAATTAAGCATAAATTAGGCATATTCTTTTGAAAATAAGGACAAGTAGCGTTCTAATTCTTTTCCCCCCACTTGAGATATACAGCGCCCACGTTGTATAAATATAACATGAAAAATAGGAAATATAAAGAATTAGGACAAAAAACTCCTCTGGGATTTGCTTGGTATGATCCTCCATGATAATTATATGAGCAACTATGCGTGTTGTGAAGGCGTCTGAATACCAACATGACTACAACACATTGAATACCAGATTATATTCATACCACCACTTTCATCAATCATGTTCTGTACTTCTCTATTTTAAGATAAGAAAATTTACAGCAATGGTATCTCCTAATAAAAGTAGGTTAGTAAGAAAAAAACGATAATTGTACAGGACGGTCGATACGCCATATCCATAGTGTTGGATACGCCGTATTGAGTCTGGTAAGTAAAATATCGAAATACGGGTCAGAGGCCAAATACGCCACATTCAAAATCCTAAATACGCCGTATTGACAGGTCTGGCAATAAAGTTTCAAAAGTACTAAAAGATAAAAAGATAACGTCCAGGTTATTCAATACACCGTATCCATGGGGTTGGATACGCCATATCGACATCCTGGGAAGACAGACTCGATACAAAACTGAAATTACATTCTGGGTTGTCTCTCGGTAAGCACTTTTGTTTATTGAAAAGTCTTTAAGTTAGACTCCCTTCAACTCTTTTACTCCATACGTGTCACGGACCACCCTTCGTCCTTCTTGCCAAATATTTCTTGGTAGACGTAAGAAACGCTTTATTCGGTTCGTAGCCAAATATCATAATCATATCCTTAATAGCAACATATTCTACCGCTGGTCCCAATGAGTATTTAATTACCTCGAACTTTTTATATTTGAATGTTGGTGGTTTCACGTAATGTATCCCAAGTAATTTGCTCTTTCTTTCCTTGAATGTTTCTTCCTCTTCATCAACATAATAACATGCATCTTGTGGAATCAAGTAATCATCTAAGTCCCTGATATCATCATCATCATCTTCCATCGGCTCATGATTATTAAACCGTTCTTAATCTGCATGAATTGCATCATTATCATTATCATCATCAGGTAAGTAGTTGCTCCAATCATCTTCACTTGATTCTTCCTCTTTTTTCTTTCCCCACCAATATTCTTCTAACTTCATCATTAGTTTATGATCAAGTTCGTGGTAAAGACCGAAACTTTCTTTCAACCAAGAGCAAATATTATTTCCTTCCCTGTTCTCATATCCCCATGATCCTTCAAAGATAGCTTTTCTTTCAAAGATTCATCCTTCAAATCACCATCTTCCAATCCTTCATACCACTCATAATTTTAAAAATAAGTCATGTTACCTACTTGAATTATTCCTAGTAAATTTCCTCCATTACAATATCCATCTTCATTTGAGTTACAAGTAGGCCATTCAATGTGTCCAATTTTGAATTGAAATGGCTTGCATCCATGACATATATTATCATTATGTTCCTTCAAAGTTCCATTAAACAACCATGGTTTTTCTTCAACCCACGAGACTTCTTTATTTCATTCATAGATCCATGCATTTTTATAATCTTCATATGTCTTAAATCCAGGTAGATCTCCAATGAGCACATCAACATCAATTAGAGGAAGGTGATTAAACTCTTTGAATTCTTTGCATAAAGGTGTTTCAAAGTCGAATGTATCCATTTCTATCCTGAAGATTTCAACAATTTCATTTTCTTCACTCACATTCTCTTCTTCAAGATCGGAAAGCTCATCATAAGTAAATACCTCTTCATCGTCACCTCTTTTCCAATATATCCATAGTAAGTTATTTGTATACCAATCCATCGTCTTATGGTTATTGAATTTAGAAGCTAACCATTTTGGAAATTCAACATTAGTTGGATCGCATTCCACATAGGTATTAATCCCATTTACCTAGTAAAAGTCTCGCCTATTGGAATGAATGGCTTGGAGTGTCCACCTTTTTGTTTCGACAAAAGGGGGAGAAGAAGTGTAAACAAGTAACTTATACATTTTACTATGAGTTATAGTTTACATATTTTGTCATCATCAAAAAGGGGGAGATTGTTGGTAGAAATATTAAGATATTTAATCTATACATTCCCTTCATGTTTTGGTGATGACAAACATGTAACTTATAACACATAACGTAAAGTGCTCAAGCTACTTGTAATCACAAATCATCAATGCATTCATACGTCAACATCTCTCGACGTCTCAAGTCTGCTTCAACAACAAATATAAGTTTGCACCCGACGTAAATCACTAAAGGTATGAACAAACAAACTTTAAATTTGTTGGATGATCAAAGAAATAATTTTTGTCCTAAACTTTATATTTTTATAAATGTAACAAAAGGTTTTTACAAAAATAATTAGACAAAGTATTTTTGTAAATATAAGAAATGTTTTAATTCAAAATAAATATTGAATTCAAAATTTCACCCTAAAAATGGAAAAATATACCTTAGATAAACCTTCCCCAGAAAAGGAAAAAATAGGAGCGTCTGTAAAGTGGGCGGCCCCTTAGTGATAAGGGGGCCGACCTAGGAGCTAAGGGGATCGGCCATGCATTTTGGTCCGAAACTTTGCCTATAAATAGTGGACTGTTCTCACATATTTTTCACCTCTTTGCACACAGTTTTTCTCAGATTTAAAACCTTCTTCCAAACCTTTTTCTTTGATCACTTAACTTGTTATAAGTTTGTTTAAATGTGATCCAATCATCCATCCATTTAAGTGCAAGAGAAGAACTCTCGTTATCATCAAGACACGAAGTTATGTAGTTTAGTTAGTGCATTCGTGACATGTGCTACATTCACAATGTATAGATCGAGTTCATATATTCCAAACTTATGTAATAGTTAGATCGGGTTGATCATGACAGTAATTAGATAAGGTAAATACTTGTAAGGGTGATTAGTAGTTGGATCGGGTTGATCGTGATAGTAGTTAGGTGAGGTAAATACTTGTGAGGGTGGTTAGTATTTTAGGCCTTAAAATACAAGCATGTGGTAGATTGGTTCTAGCTAAGATTAGAACTCGACATTTGGCTTTTGTCAGAAATTGGTGTAAGCTACTTGTGTACAATTTTCTCCGCCTAAAGGGAACTTGTTGACTAGTGAAGTAACTCTCAAGTTGGGTACTCGAGGAGTAGAGTAGGGCGAAGAGGAGCTTCGTGACCGAACCACTATAAATCTTCGTGTCCGGTTTGCATTTCCTTTTACCATTCGCTTTATATTTTTATTTACTTTATCGCCTTACATTTATATTTGCATTATATCTATATGTGTGTGAATTGTTGCTTATATTGTTTGGAAGATAATTGTGTCATTGATATAAGTTAATATTGTGATTGTGCTCTAGTAAATATAAATGTATTATACAAACTTCTCATATTACGTCTAACTTGATCGGCAATTTGATACGAAACATATTAAGTTTTTAAATGGAAACGTATTCACCCCCTCCCCCTCTGATTTCCATAATTGGTATCAGGAGCCACGTCACTCTAATTTTCAAAACAAATGGTTTTAAAAATTAAGTACGATCCATGTTTCAAATTACCCATAAAGGGGGATTATATATGAAAAGTGATTTTTTGATTGACTTGTATTAGTTTTGTTGTTAAATACACTTAGTATACTAGCTTAAAGTAAAAATGATGCTTAAAATAAGTGTTTTATGTTCGGTATCAAGCTCAGTAAGTTCTACATCTTTTCGCTAAGTCACTAAATGATTTTGTACAAAAAAATGTGAATCTGAGTGTCAGATGGGCGGCCCCCTTATATCCTTGGGCGGCCCCCTTATCAATCAGGGGGCCACCTGTCTGATTTGGCAGATTTTCTGGAACTCTGAAAATTCATATAAAATCAACCGTAACTCCATAGAAGTCGTGTCACCCGTCATATTAAAGATAATTGAGTTTACTTTCGTTTAAAAATACTTCCAAGTATCTATTCCAAACTTAAGTAAGTCAAAAATGCAAAATACTACATAGTGGTCAAAAATTTGTGTTTCGTTTTGATGTAGAACTTGTATTTTACCTTTTCCTTCGAGTCGGGCATTTCTAGTCGGTATATCTTTGAAAAATAGTGTAATTAACTTTTCAAAAATATTAAAATTGGTTAATTTTTGAAATGGGGAGGAAACTAATTCGTTTTTAAACAAAACCGAGCTAAGTATACATTATTGTATCTAATACACAAAACGACGACAAGTATTTTTATGTGTTATGCTATATGATTATGTGCACTTCTTTGTGTCTTAATTATCTTAATAGAAATTATTAAGTGATCATTGCTATTTGTAATTGAGCTTATTAAATATCTAAGCACATGTGCCATGTACACTATTCGTTTGTAACTAGTTTTCCAGATTATGTCTAACTAGAACTTATGCTAGATTTCTTGCATTAAGATTGTGAAATTGCTCTTGCATTGCATATAAGAAAATATCACTTTGTTTGCAAATGTTACATCAACATCTTGTAAACCTTATTAAACATAATAACTCACTTAGGATTGAGAGCTACGTAAGCTTTCCAAAAAGGTAGTCCTTTACGATTATTATGTCACTAGTTCAAGTGGTAAAATGTGTCGCCATAAAATATTGAACATCTTCATTTAATCAAATATTTAAACAAGATCTCGAAATCATGCCATAATACTAGTCTTAGGATTAATGGAACACGCTATTAAAATATTTATTTATTTTCTTTTGAATGAATGTTTGCGAGGGTCAAGAAAGATCTCGGTTATATATCGATTCATTATTCAAATTATGATTGATATATTTATCGAATCTAATTGACAAGTTTTTGAGTATGGACATGAAATTGAATTCTTATTTGTTTAGTTTCAAGACTAATCGAACCTCCCATCAATATATCCGGCACATATCATAATATATAAATACGTTGCAAGTGCCAACAACAATCCAACTCTTATTCATTACTTTTTTTCTCCTCTCTCTTTTTTTTCGATATTTTTTATACAATTTTTTCATTTTTTTATTCTTCTTTTTTTTTCTATATTTTTTCATCTCCATATCACATAACTAACAGTTCTCCCACACTTGAGATAAGAATACACCACAAAATATACGAAATAGAAGTATGCATCCTTCAATTTTGTTGAAATGGCATAACACTCATAACAAAGCGCGAGCAAACTATAAGCAAATCAACCAATCATACCGAGCAACTAGCAACTAATCATTAGGAATTTAGACAAGGGGTAAGGTTAGGTTATATATATATATATATATATATATATATATATATATATATATATATATATATGGATAAATATGTTTATATATAGGTATCTAGAACTAAAGATGAGTGCTACATAAGGGTTTATATGTAGGTGGTTATCTTAAATCAAACATGATGATATTGAAAAATATTACTTCCTTTTCTAGATAAAAAATATATGATCGGATCATAACTCACACTTTGGGTTGAAGATGTCATATTGGGTCTTACTTGTCTAATGTTGTGTTCCAAATATTATACTAATATGTTTAATACATGCTTAAAATACACAATGAATTAGGATTGACAACTTGGATGTTTCGTCTGAAATATTCAAGCAATTTACATTGCAAAGAAATTGTAAATATCATTTCGAAAAATAAACAAGAGTAAACTAACAACATATGTAACTTGCTCATACAACTTAATAAGCACAACACAAAAACTCAATGCACATTTTAGCTAAACTTTAAATTAGTATAATTTTCTTGTTCATTCACCTAGGATAACTGGATGTTTGGGAAACTTATGTTTAAAGATTTCATGCAACTTTATAGTATTATAACGATTGACAAGGATATTCATATATCATAAGTATTTTAGTTTCTTCGTGGCATGAATGGTTGTGTTACAAGATAATACACTACATATTGTATGAAAAAATATAAATGTTATTAGATTTAGATTAACCTATACAATATGTGGTCAATGCATAAACAAGTAAAAATACATTTATTCAAATACTTATTTAATTATGGTATACAACATTGATAAGAATAATAATTTTAGAAAAGCATATTTGTTTAAAAATAAAATATGTCTATTTTCAATCATTTATCAATAAAGAATCACAAACTCAGTTAAGATAAATAATCTTGATGAGATTCATTTCACAAGACATGTAAATGAGCATTCTTAAAACACTCGCAATATAACATTTTTTTCATTGTCACAAATAAGCACATCCCTTGGCTTTTGAAAAACTAAACATGTTAAATATCACATGTGAAAACTACACATGTAAGATGACTAAATATAAGACATCCATTAAATCAAGCAATATGTAATCGAAACTAAACAACCTATAGATCTTGAACAATAGATTATACCATGTGCTTCGCTTATCTAAGAATTCACACATTTGATTAGGATTATGCGAACCGGAATTAAAGCATGTTAGTTGAGTCATGTTAGGCCCTCTATGAAAAGATAATACAATTTTATCTTTGCTACACTTCATTAGAAAATATAGAATTCTATTATGTCTAACATGTGAAATGACTACTGGTGATCTAATGCACTAGAAAATTCAATTGGACCTAAAGGTTTAATTGACTTAAGAGTTAGTTGGTACGTGTTTAACCCATAAAAATGGTCGTGTTTAGCCTGAATTGAGCACCACTAGTGATAATCTCATATTCATTCTCTAATTTGATTAAATGTCTCTTTCTAAATATGCCTAATGATAGTCTACATCGATAGACTTTGAATCTCATTAGGAGTGCACAATAAGCACATGGAAATTAGGCTTCTCCTTAGTCAATCTAGACACAATGCACCTCACATATGTGCTTTAAAGTTTCAAAATGATAACTTGCTCTCATGTAATGCAATTATATGCCTTCATGATTATCTTGATGCTCAACGTTTAATTGCTTAGCTATTAAATGCATGTCTATTATAAAGTTGTTTTTCTTTTCTAGCAATTTAGATAAAATATCTCTTAGTTTATTTAAATAACACATGATCCTAAATGCTAAATGCTAACATGTTTTACACAACGATTGCATTTAAAATTATCATGTTTTGTATGCGTCATCTTACATGACTTACGTGTTAATTGTACACCTACATTATGTTAGCTTAATGTATGACAATTAACGTTTAAATGTCATATAGTCTTACACATTAATCTCGTTGATTATTGTGTCGATGCATGCTTAGATAAACTTGCATGCCTATATCTATATGTCTTATGCATCTAGGTATATATTTTCTCACACTAGAATATTTTTCTTCGCGTCCGTGTCACAAATCTAAAAAGTCAAAAGAGTCATAAAATGGTCTTATATCTCCTAGAGTCTTCACTCACACATTCCCTTAATCATCATCTCGCTTTCTTCCAAATGATCCATTCTTTTGTCAAGGGAAGGTTAGATACAAATCTAATACACCTCAAAGTAGGTTTGACAACTTAAATATTTCATCCGAAATATTCAAGTATCTTTAACTTGCGATCGCAAACGTTAAAGGTCATATCCGAAAATTCATATTCAAGCCTTTTAACAACATATGTTAAAACGCTCTTCCAAAAGCTAAAAGCTAACATCAACCTTCGAGTGACAAAGGTCTTACGAGTTCCTACATAAGTGATTCGTAGCTTCCTTAATATACACACCTTGAGACTAAGTACATTCACTTCCGTTAGTCCATTCCGTCACCATAGAAATGTCACGATGTTTTATCGTCATGCTCACCTCATACACAATGAGGATCGAACATTATCCATCGATCTTAGGATAGAAAACTCATCAAAATTCGTCGTCATTTCCTTCGCGACAATGTCCAAAAGGAAATATCTTCATCGAAAAAGTTCCGTCGGAAGACAACATCGCCGACATCCTCACCAAACCACTCAAACGTGAACCGTTTAATTATTTAAGTCTAGGTCTAGGAATGATGAAACAAATCTCATAAACGTGTCATTCTCATTTTAATAGTCTTGTTACTATTAAATACATTTCGATAATCTCAACAACTTAATCATTTCATCCGAAATGTTTAAGCATTTTTAATTCGCGAAATGCAAATTAAAATGTCACTCATTGTTCATGTCGAATTCGTTTCACAAAAACCTTAATCATGCCTCTATTATTATATAGATGGTTAATATCTTTCGTTTACATTTTCGCTACCACCTTTAAGACAACCTCGTACCTCGTCGTGTGATTGTTCTATGAACATTCGCAATACTCGAGAAGAGCTACATAACTTCGTGGATGAAGTTCATCGTATGCTAACCTTCATCCATCATGACATTGTCAAGCTCATCGCTTCCGTCTTTATTTTTCTTCATTTATTCTTTTTATTCCACAATTTATGTCCGGATGAGCACGAATTAAAAGGGAAGGGAAAACACACCTGTTCAAATATATCCTTTAACCAAATACTCTCAAGAACTCACATATGTGATTCTTATTCACTAGAAACCAACAATGTAAAACCAAGTCATCCTTACCACTACCAATCTCGAGTCATCCACCTAGTCATCTTCACAAGAAGATTCACCATGTAACCATTCTCCACAATTGAATTTCGTAATGAAATGCGTCTCATCCTCATATCCCAACACTCATAAGCATGTGTGCCTATGTTGTCAAAAGTTAAGTGAATTTCGTAATGAATTGCGTCTCACACTCATAAGCATTTGTGCCTATGTTGTCAAAAGTCAAGTGAATTTCGTAATAAAATGCGTCTCACACTCATAAGCATTTGTGCCTATGTTGTCAAAAGTCAAGTGAATTTCGTAATGAAATGCGTCTTATCATCCAATTATTTCCACTTTCTAGCAAGTGAAGAACACAAAGAAGATATTCAATCTTCAAGTGTTGTTGAGTCATCACAATGTCGTGTCTTTCATTTTTCTTTCACCATGAAAGAACTACTACCTCATTTCACATTTTCACCTTTGTTCGTCAACATTAACAACCAACAAAACACCCAACAAACCTATAGTCAACACCTTCCCTTTCCATTCACGCTCATCCTTCTTCGTTTATGTTTCCTCAACAAATCATCCTTATCATCAACATTTAGTTCGACCTAAAGTCTTACGATAATGTTTATCCTTAAACACCCCAAACATGAAAAGCATACATAATGCTTAACAAAGAAACCTTGAGGATTTAGGAATCTCTCAATACAACCCTTAGTCTATTCAAATCCACATCATCATCTTGGTTAGATGACGATAAGGAACGTGTCGATCAAAATACGTTAATACTCCTTATCCAAATGACATCTTGGAAGAAGTCATTCTCATAATAATAGTGTGTCAATCAATAAACGAATTTTGTTCTCGTTTATTAAAGTCGGTATTATACCAAATATTGTTGGTCAAGTCTTAGTCCTTAAGCACGTGTCGGTCGAACCTTATCATTGGTTCCTAAACATTCTCATGTCTTAAGTATACGTCATGATTCTTTTTATCTTGGATTTAGGTTGTATGTGTCTAGGTTTTAAATTTTCGTTTAAAATGTCATAGTTTAGAGTGCATATATCTAAGACATGCATGTCTTGTTCCCCGTTAGTGTATCGCTATATATATAGCTATCATCGTTATTATATATATGTGCATTTTTCTACTAATTTTTTTGTAGCACACTTCCGTCTCTTGATTCCTTGGTTCCCCAAACAAAGGGGAGCATACACCGAGGGGGAGTTGTAACCGTTATGACATCTACACATTTTTTGATATGTGTATTCTACCCCTATAATATTGCTCTTATATATATATATATATATATATATATATATATATATATATATATCTTGTTGCACGAATCTAACCCTTGATGTAGGTTAAGAGTTTGTAACATATTTGATCTATGGATCCGCTAAAGTCAATATACTATGCGATGCAAGTATCATAGGAGTGCAATGAGTTAGGGGTGCTCGGGTGTCAATGTAGATATCTTGGGATGATTTTATGGGGTTTATAGGAGCAAGACTTCAATGTGGACGATGCAAGCTCGCCTCTTTGTTTCAAGGATTGAAGTGCAGTAAAAGTCTCGCCTAAGTGTCCACCTTTTTACTTCGACATAAGGGGGAGAAGTAGTGTAAATAAGTAACTTATACATTTTACTATGAGTTATATTTTACATATATTTTCATCATCAAAAAGGGAGAGATTGTTGTTAGAAATATTACGATATTTAATCTATACATTCTCTTCATGTTTTGGTGATGATAAACATGTAACTTATAACACATAACGTAAAGTGCTCAAGTTACTTGTAATCACAAATCATCAATGCATTCATACGTCAACATCTCTCGACGTCTCAAGTTTGCTTCAACAACAAATATGATGTACCCGACGTAAATCACTAAAGGTATGAACAAACAAACTTTAAATTTGTTGGATGATCAAAGAAATATTTTTTGTCCCAAACTTTACATTTTTATAAATGCAACAAAAAATTTTTACAAAAATAATTAGACAAAGTATTTTTGTACATATAAGAAATGTTTCAATTCAAAATAAATATTTGAATTCAAATTTTCACTCTAAAAACAGAAAAATCTGCCTTAGATAAACCTTCCCCAGAAAAGGACAAAATCGGAGCGTCTGAAAAATGGGCGGCCCCCTTAGTGATAAGGGGGCCGGCATAGGAGCTAAGGGGGCCGGCAAAAAGGAAAAAAAATTCCCTATAAATAGTGGACTGTTCCCACAGATTTTCTCACCTCTTTGCACACAGTTTTTCTCAGATTTAAACCCTTCTTCTAAACTTTTTCCTTTGATCACTTAACTTGTTATACGTTTATTTAAATGTGATCCAATCATCTATTCCTCCAAGATACAAAGTTATGTAGTTTAGTTAGTGCATTCATGACATGTCTTACATTCACAATGCATAGATCGAGTCCATGTATTCCAAACTCGTGTAATAGATAGATCGTAGTGATCATAGAGAGAATAGATAGATCAGGGTGATCGTTTTAGTGTTTAAGTGAAGTGAAGTGTTGATGGTGCGGTTAGTATTTTAGTCCTCAAAATACAAAGTGTGTGGAAGATTGGTTCTAACTAAGATTAGAACTCGACATTTAGCTTAGTGTCGGGAAACATTATAAGCGACGTTGTGTGGTTTGTTATGTTAGGCCATAAACATAACGGGTTTGGTTGTACCCGAAGAAGAACTCGACATCTAGCTTAGTGTCGGGAAAATAATGTAAGCAATGTTGTGTGGTTTTCTCCGCCAAGAAGGGAGCTTGTTGACTAGTGAAGTAACTCTCGAGTTGGGTACCCGGGGAGTGGAGTAGGGCGAAGAGGAGCTTCGTGGCCGAACCACTATAAATCATCGTGTTCGGTTTGCACTTTCTTTTACCTTTCGCTTTACATCTTTATTTAACTTATCACCTTACATTTATATTATCATTAGATCTATATGTATATTGATTATTGCTTATATTGTTTGGATGATGATTGTGTTATGGATAGAAGTTAGTATTGTGATTATGTTTATATTGCTATGACATGTTTGTTTGGATGATAATTGTGTCATGGATATAAGTTAATATTGTGATTGTGCTCTAGTGAATATAAATGTATTATACACACTTCTCATATTGCGTCTAACTTGATTGGCAATTTGATACGAAACTTATTAAGTTTTTAAATGGAAACGTATTTACCCCCCCCCCCCCCCCTACAATTTCCATAGTTATGTCAATGAGTTTTACCAATCTATCTTTAATAAGAGTTACAGCTTCAACAAACATTCTCTTGTACTCATCATAACATTGTCGCGGTTCATAAACATCAAGATCACCATTTTTCAAATTATCATGCGGTTTTTCAACACATGGAAAATAAAAATCCTCAAGGATTCCCAATTCATAAGTAAATAAATCATCCTCCATGCTACTTAGTCATCTAAATTCATCAAAAATCATCTTCAGAGGTGTATCACAAATTTACAAGTTAACAAATCGAGATCAATCTTGAGCAAGTCGAACACTTTAGATTCTAGCTCGTATTCTTTTATTGTGATTATCTTCATTCTAGCTACTGAAAAGAATCATAAAATCATTAGTATGATAAGTTCAGATGAAAGAGAATGCAGAAAACTAAACACGAAAACAAAATATGGAAAATTAAAGTTGCGGTTGTATCAGACGATCGATACGCCGTATTCAGTAAACTGAATACGCCGTATTGATGTTTGATGTAGAATACGTTGCATAGATTTTGAAAGTGGATACGACGTATCCAAAGAAATGAATACGGTGTAACGAGTATTCGATCAGAAGAAAAACAGCAGGTAAAAACAATGTAGAAAAACAAATAAAACACAAACACAAAAAACAATTAAAACACAAAATAACAACTAATAAAAACTAAGCGAAAAACAATAAATCTAATGTAAAATACTAATAAACAAGTATTAAATAATTTCACTCCCCGGTAGTAGCGCCAAAAACTTGATGTGTCGTGTAGTATAGGTAATTATATTATCAAGTTTTACTATTTATATTTTACCGACTTTACCTATTAACTAACACTAACGGGCAGTGTACCCGATCAATTGTAGGTTCGTTGGCAAGTAGGGTGTCGACACTAAGAGTAAGTGTTAATACTTAATCTATTAATATTTTAGTTATCTATGTTAGTCCTAATTGATTCTAATTAAACCTAAACTAATGCGAAGGGGGGTTTTTAGCCTGAGAGACTGGCACAAGTTTTGGTTTAATCTAAACTAGATAAGACAATTAACACACACAAGCAGATAAACAAACAATAAAGAAGCGATCAAGCCCTAATGTAAGAAAAACGTAATAACCAAGTTTAATTAATTAAGACGTATGAATTGTTTATTTGTGCAATGGTTGTACTACATTCTTTGGTGTTTAAATCATTCCTAAACTAGGTGGTACTTCTCCTTAAACTCTAGGTTCATATTCTGGTTAATCCTATCACAATTAACCAAACCCGCATAAAGCATACACCGTTAATTATAATCTATCCAGGTGACAATATTGATATTAATATTAAAACCTAGCTCATTGAGGCTTTACCAACTTATGCCCAATTGTTATCTGTATACTGGTGTTCTATAATCCACTGAACTACCTATGGAAAATAGAATGCTATTTGTAGTCTTAAGATACCTTAGTCTACCATTCACCTAACCACAAGTAGAACCAGGATTTTAATTGTAACCATTTTTGATCTAGATATATAGATAAACTGTATGTAGTATCTATTCCAGACTCTAGTCTACATCCCAAATAACAATAAGTTACAGCGCTTTATTTGTAATCCTAGATCTAGTTGAATGACAGATGAAAACATAATCAAGCGATAAACGGGTATGAAGTGATAAACATAATTAACATGCAACGAAAGAGTAAATAATCGGCATAAACAAATCAAAACATCAAATTATCATAAACATGGCTAATACCTATAGGTATTAGCCCATAATCATTGTAATCATACACAGTATCATAGACAAATGATTAAGGTAAAGAAAACGTTACGCTAACCAAACGTGTATAGCAGAGTATAATGATTACAAGAGTTTTCCTATTGAATTGAGGCTCTTGTAGGACCTTCTTGGCTTCTAAATTGTCTGAGAATCATACTTGGTGGTTAAAAGGTTCTATCGCATTCTAAAAACTAAATGTAGGGTTTTCTTTATATAGGCTCTAAAATCATGTCGACACACCATATTGGAGGGATCTGATACGACGTATTGGGGTTACTTGGTGTGGGCTCCATGATTATGTTATTCTGGAATATTCATTAATAGCCACTGAATACAGCGTATAGGCTCTTCTGGATATGGCGTATTGGCTGTAAAACGTGTTTGTTCAGAAGGTTGACGAAAGTATCATATACGGTGTATCTACTGATGTGGATACGACATATTCTTCAAAGTCAGGCAATGGTCTTTGATAACACACATGTTATACATATTTTTATATGTGTTATCTATGCTTATATATATTTATTAGTTAATTATAAGAACTTTTGATACTTAATAGACTATATTTGCTATTGTAGGTTCATGGTACGTGTCATGGAAGAAAACGGAATAATACACGAAGATATTGAACTTAAACGAAGAAGTAAACTCAAGTTCTAGCTTCCCCACACCTGTTCACTGTTTTGGCCATAACCCAGTCATACGAACTCAGATTGAGTTGATTCAAGCAGCCACGGAAAGGGAATTCAATTATCTACAACTTAGAAAAATGTCGAGCTGTAAATGCCAAAAGTACGTCGCACATTCTAAAAAGTACGACGCATTTTTCTGCAATTACAACGAAGCTATTAAATGAATGAAGTTCGATCATATGACTTCCTACCCTTTCTCTCAACATTTTTTGGCACCCCTAATGTCTATAAATACAGCTCCTATAACAGGTTATTCCCCACAATTCATTAGAGAAAGAATCAAAGCCATAAGGGTGAAACTACACCTAATTCACCCTTGATCATACTTCCACTCAATCGCAGCCATGTTGGATGAATTTGGATTGTTATTTCTTGTTCCTAGAAGTGTAGTGATAATACATTAAGGTTCAGGTTAATAGGAATCAATAGCTTGGGTTATTGATAATAGTTTTTGGTTGGAAAAGCTTGTAATCGCCATCTTTTAATCTTATAACTTTAGTACACTTCTATTATCTTTTGATATTAAAGTTTCTGAATTTTATGCGTTTAATACGTGTATTACTTGTTTGATTATGAAGTCATGATCTTGTGTTTATTTAGGCGATATGTGACCTTTTATATGGAGCATTTGGATATGTGTTTATTGAATTGGTAATACATATTTGATATAAGAATATAGGCCAAAATAGTTCTTTTATATATGTGTTCTATCATTTCATCTAATATATTGGTTATAACAACGTATAAAGGCCGAAAGGATTCGTTGTTATTAACTAATATAATCACTTGTTACACTTAAAGGCCGAAAGGATTTGTGACTCATGATATCTTATTCTCTAAACATGTAAACACTGTCCTAAACACTTCTATGTCTTAGTGATCATTGCCAAAACAAACATGCTTTAATTATTTGCTTGAATCATATCTTAATCGCTTCCTTTACAATATTCGATATATGTGCGTTTTAGTTAATTTGATAAGTGACAATCATTTTAGCCTTAGCACCTTAATTACAAACTGTGAAAACTACAATTCTCTTGGGACGACCTCGACTTACCTAAGCTATATTACATACAAAAGGGTATAGTTTCTCGTGTTGCATTTTTAGTCAAAATTGGTATGTTTAGGATTATAAATTTAAAGCTTGTAAAACACTCATAAAGTTTTTGGCGTCGTTGTCGGGGATTTGTTTTAGCTGTTCTTAGATTGTTGCTAGTCTTGTGCATGTTTCGTGTGTTCGTAATTCTTGAAATCTCTTAAAAATCATCTTCTATTACTGCAAGTGCGCCACACTTCTAATGAAGTGCGTCGTACTTCCCTTGTTTTCTCTTGTTACTTTGCAGATAAAACCTACAAGTACGCGGGTTTCACACCAAAACCGTCGTACTTGTCCTGATCTTGTTCGTTTCATGACTAATTAATTTTAGTGGTAACACAAAACCCCCAAATTGGTAGTCTCATGTATGTAATCATTTAAATTTTCGTTTTATATGATTATACGCCTTGTAATTTTTTATACTTAGTTTGTCAGTCAGATATATAAAAAACCAAAAAGATTTTTGTTTTTGCTTTTGTTTGTGTTTATTATGAATTTTAACATATTCTTGTTAATATAATAAATCATGCTTGTTTATTAGTTTTGTTTGATAATTCGTCTTGTATTTTATCTATAAAAAAATAAAAATTTGAAAATTTGAAGAACGTACGCCGCACAATTAACTTTGTGCGCTGCACTTTGCACCTGCATACAAAAAAATTCGATTTTGTATAAAAATAAATCAGATGTATTTTCATTTCTATGTTTGTATGAATGTTTTATGAGTTATGTGTTTTATTTTGTGTTTGCATCTTTGTTTGCTTGCGTATTTATAAATATGATCATATATAAAAAAAACTAAAAAAATGTTAAAAATTATAAAACATAAAAAGGATTTTCTTGTTTCTTTTTTAATCTGTTTGTTTGTGTTTGTCTATGTTGTAAATGTGCTTATGTTTGTGTTCTTAACTAATTAAGTGAAAAAAAATTAATATATGTTTCTGTCATAAAAAAACCACCGCACATATATTGTTGTGCGGCGCACTTTTGTCATTTTTGCCGCGCTAGTATTTTTGAATATTTAAAAAATAATTAAAAAATAAACTTGATGTACATCGCACTCTCTTTTAAGTGTGACACACTTTTGGTCTGCAAAAACATAATCTTGTATATTCTTTTTTATACGTTATATAATTATTGTGTGTTTAATTTGTGCTAAAAATTGAAAAACCAAAAAATATAAATATTTGTTTTCTTCTTTGTGTGTGTTTATCTTTGTTAGTTGTTAAAGATTTTCGAACCTTACGTGTTTGCCTAAAAACTAAAAATCCAAAAAAGATTTTCTTTTCGCCTTTATATTTGCTTTGGTATGTGATTTGAATGTTTGAATAACTAGTAATTATATTTCCCTTTCTATATTATTTTTTATTTCGTAGTGTTTTGTGTGCTTATTTTAGTAAAATGTGAATATAAAAAATTGTTTTTGAACTTTGTGGGTGTATTCACTGGCAACCCTCACGAGACTATAACTCGTCCACTTGGGAAACCGAGGGGTTTAAAGGCTTGTTGCATACGCTAAATTCAATCGTGTTGCCTACGAAAGTGCGCTTTAGAATTTTACGCTTTCTTGTAGTTTTGTTTCTTTTGTAGATTTAATAAACAGGTGGTGGTTGGTCGGATGAAGTCTTACACTAGGTGATATATATTTGGATCGGCATATATGTGGTTGAATTGACATCCTTACGTTGGCGTTTTGTTTTATGTCATATCTTTCAGAATTCAACCGAGCACTTATGAGCCTCGGAAAGTTTCGTTTCTCTTATATTTATTTTTCTTGCATGTCTTACTTTTAAGTTATTTTCTAATTACACATAATTCTCAACTTAAGTGTAGGGAGAAATGAATTGAAAAAATTAGACTCATTATTAAAAGTGTAAACTTTTATTCGCCCTCGGTAATCTAAAAATTTAATCTTGTTATTAATTTCTTTTTCACTTAGGTTAATATATTAGAATAAAACATAGTAGATAAAATAAAGTTTTTGAAATCAAAGATGTGTCCTGATTTATTAAGCATATCCGACTCGAGATCGATGACATTGCTTGCGCATTTATAACCATTCCAGTAAATATGTGAGGATTTTGAGCCTATTACTATTAGCATACATCTTTTATGCTTGATTCATTTGTTTATGAGTGTGCCGATGATTTATTAATTCTAGAACTTGTGCTTGACAATCAATACGAGACCGCAGTGAGATCACGTTCGCGTGATATAGGTATTTTTATGTGATAAAGAGGCAAATTAGTATATAAACCAAATTAGCCCATCCATTTAACATGTTATTTATTCTTTTAGCTAATTACACTGATTAGCTAACCACCTATATATAAACCCTTCTGTAGCACTCATCTTTAGTGCTAGATACCTATAGTTTAACTTACTGAACCATTCTATTCGTTTTTCTCATCCAGAATATACATATATATATATATATATATATATATATATATATATATATATATATATATATGTGTGTGTGTGTGTGTGTGTGTGTGTGTTTGTATGTTTTAGTAGTGTTTGTTTGTGTGTGTGTGTGGTGAGTGTTGTGTGTGTGTGTGAGAGAGAGAGTAGAGAAGGTTTTGAGCCAATTACTATATTTGTATACTTCTTTTTTCGCTTGATTCCTTTGTTTTATGAGTGTAGCGTGTGGCGTGATTTATGATTCTTGAACTTGTGATTGACAATCAATCCAAGACCCTAGTAGCTCACACCGTTCGTGTGCTATAGGTATTTTTATATGTTAAGTTGGAAATTTGGATTATAAACCAAAATTAGCCCATCAATTTAACAGTTATTTATTTTTAGCTAATTACAGATGTTTAACTAAACAACATACTTATAAACCCCACCCCCCCCATTAGTAGCACTCATCTTTTAGTTTAGATACTCTGTTTAACCCGTCTGAACAGTTCTATTACGTTTTTCTCATCCAGAATATATATAATCTAATATATATATATATATATATATATATATATATATATATATATATATATATATATATATATATATATATATATATATAACCCTTAACCTAGCCTTACCCCTTGTCTAAATTCCTAATGATTAATTGCTAGTTGCTCGGTATGATTGGTTGATTTTTGTTTATAGTTTGCTACGCTTTGTTAGGAGTGTTATGCCATTTCAACAAAATTGAAGGATGCATACTTCTATTTCGTATATTTTGTGGTGTATTCTTATCTCAAGTGTGGGGGAACTGTTAGTTATGTGATATAGAGATGAAAAAAATATAGAAAAAAAAGAAGAATAAAAAAATGAAAAAATTGTATAAAAAATATCAAAAAAAAGAGAGAGGCAAAAAAAGTAATGAATAAGAGTTGGATTGTTGTTGGCACTTGCAACGTATTTATATATTATGATATGTGCCGGATATATTGATGGGAGGTTCGATTATCTCTCTGGTTTGTGGATTGTCGTAACTAGCAACATGGGTTCTTGGACTTGTCGACATGTATTTTAATTATAAAACCAATTCCAGTATATGATTCACATGCCTTATCCATTCCCTTATTATCCCTTAGCCTAACATTGTAACCAGAATAAAATTCATCTTTTGATATTTATACTTGGTGCTTATGCCATTTCGGTGCAATTTTGTTTCTTGTACAAGCCTATGGTAACTTAATGAATCATGTCCGAGCAATTGAGTGTGATTTTCCTTTTACCCTCTATTACATCGTATATGAGTGTTTGAGTGAATTATACTTTCCTTATTCGCGAGGTGCTTAGTTATGTTATAAGAGTTGAAGATCATTAGGTATTGTCAAACAACTCTATTTTCACATATTAAAAATCCAAAAATATTCTTCATAATTTTATTTTTGTAAAGCCTAATTATTTCTTTATTTTGCTTGAGAACAAGCATACCATTAAGTGTGGGGGGGGGTGTTTGCGCCTTTTACGCTTATTTATTATAAAACCAACAATATTTTTGATATTTTCAAAAAATTTTAAATTTTAAATTTTACCTTATTTTGTCACCTAGGACCTTTTTTTTTCTTAGATTTGCTTGAGGGCAAGCAAAGTTTAAGTGTGGTAGGATTTGATAACGCGCATTTTATACATATTTCTATATGTGTTATCTATGCTTTTATATATATTTATTGGTTAATTATAAGAACTTTCGATACTTAATAGAATATATTTGCTATTGTAGGTTCATGGTACGTTTCGTGAAAGAAAACGGAAGAATACACGAAGATATGGAACTTAAACGAAGAAGTAAACTCAAGTTCTAGCTTCCCGACACCTGTTTACTGTTTTGGCCATAACTTGGTCATACGAACTCGGATTGAGTTGATTCAAGCAGCCACGGAAAGGAAATTCAATTATCTACAACTTAGGAAAACGGTTAAGAGCTGTAAATGCCCAAAGTACGCCACACGTTCTAAAAAGTGCGGCATACTTTTATGCAATTATGACGAAGCTATTAAATAAATGGAGTTCGATCATATGGCTTCCTACCCTTCCTCTCTACGTGTTTTGTCACCCCTAGAGCCTATAAATACAGCCCCTATCATAGGTTATTCCACACAATTCACTAGAGAATGAATCAAATCCATAAGGGTGAAACTACACCTAGTTCACCCTATTGCCAAACTTTTGATCCATACAACCCTTGGTACCACAAAATCTATTGATCATACTTCCACTCAATCGAAGCCATGTCGGACGATCTTGGCTTGTTGTTTCTTGATCCTACAAGTGTGGTGACAACACCTTAAGGGTTTTGGTTAATAGGAATCAATAGCTTGGGTTATTGATAATAGTTTTCGGTTGGAAAAGCTTGTAATCGCCATCTTTTGATCTTATAACTTTGGTACACTTCTATTATCTTTTGATATGAAAGTTTCTGGATTTATGAGTTTAATATGTGTATTACTTGTTTGATTATGGAGTAGTGGTTTTGTGTTTGTTTGGGCGATATGTGACCTTTAATGTGGAGCGTTTGGATATGTGTTTATTAAATTGGTAATACATATTTGATATAATAATATAGGCCAAAATGGTTCTTTTATATATGTGTTCTATCATTTCATCTAATATATTGTTTATAATAACGTATAAAGGCCGAAAGGTTTCGTTTTTATTAACTAATATAATCACTTGTTAAACTTAAAGGCCGAAATGATTTGTGACTCGTGATATCTTTATTCTCTAAACCTGTAAATTCTATCATAAACACTTCTATGTCTTAGTGATCATTGCCTAAACAAACATGCTTTAATTCTTTGCTTGAATCATATCTTAAATCGCTTCCTTTACAATATTCGATATATGCGCGTTTTGGTTAATTTGATAAGTGACAACCATTTTAGCCTTAGCACCTTAATTACAAACTGTGAAAACTACAATTCTCTTAGGACGATCTGGACTTACCTAAACTATATTACATATGAAAGGGTATACTTGCCCGTGTTGTGTTTTTAGTCAAAATCGGTATTTCTAGTATTATAAATTTAAAGCTTGTAAAACACACATCAATCTTGAATTCGTCTAAGCCTTGGAATACGGCGTATCTGTCTAGAATTAATACAGTGTATTGGTGTCAAAATCAGTAGACTTCTTGAATCTCTTCGTTTATGCTCCAAAACACGTTTTTTTCACCATCTTTCGCCAAATGCTCGATAATAACTAAAATTCATAAAGATAAGCAATTATGTATCAATTCATATATAAAACAATATAAAACGAGCAATA
Source organism: Tanacetum coccineum (assembly GCA_026074375.1). Classification (NCBI taxonomy): domain Eukaryota; kingdom Viridiplantae; phylum Streptophyta; class Magnoliopsida; order Asterales; family Asteraceae; genus Tanacetum; species Tanacetum coccineum. Next base: position 19,913 of record BQNB010005892.1, on the reverse strand, counting down.
AAGATGGGATAAATGATGCCAATTGATGTGTGTTTTTACAAGCTTTAAATTTATAATACTAGAAATACCGATTTTTACTAAAAACACAACACTCAGGAAGTATACCCGTTCGTGTATAGTATAACTTTAGGTAAGTCCAGGTCGTTCTACGGGAATTGAAGTTTTTACAATTTGTAATTAAGGTGCTAAGGTTAATAAGATTGTCACATATCAAATTAACCAAATCTTGCATATATCGAATGTTGCAAAGAAAAACAAATAAAGTGATGATTCAATCAAATGATTATGGTATGTTTGTTTAGGCAATGATCACTAGGATAATGAGATGTTTAGGATAGTGTTTATAAGTTTGGAGAATAAAAATATCACAAGTTATAAATCCTTTCGGCCTTTAAATATAACTAGTGATTAAATCGATTAATAACAACAAATCCTTTCGGCCTTTATAAGTTATTATAATCAATGTAATGAGTGGAATGATAGAACACATATATAAAGAAACCTTTCGGCCTATTTTCTTATATAAAATATGTTTTACCAATTCAATAAACTCATATCCAAACACTACATATCAAAGATCACATATTGCCCAAACAAACATAAACATACTACTCCATAATCAAAGAGATGAAGATCATAACAATCATATAAATTCTAGAAAACTTCATATTAAAAGAGTTGTAGAAATTATACCAACGTTTACAAGATCAAAGAAGGCGATTACAAGTTTTCCCAACCGAAAACTATTATCAATAACCCAAGATATCTATTACAATCGACCCGAACCCTTAAGGTGCTGTCACCACACTTGTAGATTCGTGATTATATGGTGAGTCTTGATGAGAGAAATTTTTGTGGAAGTGTGTGTAAAACGAGGGAGCCAAGGCCTTCTTTTATAGGTTGAAATCGGGCAGAAGTACGACGCACAAACTTATTTGTGCGGCACACTTAAGGAGTTAATGCACTCAGCATTTATTAGGACTTAACCATTTCTTTGGGAAGTTTGAACGAAAGTACGACGCACAAGAAATATTGTGCGGTGTACTTGGTGATGGTGGAAAGTGCGGCGCACTTATGATAAGTGCGGCGTACTTCTTTGGTTTCTTGGATCTTTCTCTTGTAAATTGTATGTGTGATGATATGATAAGAGATATTTCGTCAAAGCATCATAGGGAGGGTATTTATAGGCTAGATATTACTTGGGGACCAAGTTGGGGATGTATGTGGATGGATTAAGGTCCAGATTTGTGAATTAAGTGTATCTTCATAAAGTGTGTTGTTCTTTGTAAAACCATCAGTTTTTGGGGCATTTAAGCTCTTGAACGTTTTTCCATATTGTAGATAATTTAATTCTCTTTCCGTGACCGCTTGAATCAACTAAAATGAAGTTCGTATGACCGAGTTATGGCCAAAACACTGAATAGGAGATCTTTAACTTCAGTTATTTCTTCGTTTAAGCTTCAAATCTTCGTGTAATCTTCTGTATTCTTCCACGACACGTGCCATGAACCTATAATAGCAAATATAGTCGATTAAGTATCAAAAGTTCACAAGAAATGCTCAAATAAATGCAAATAACGCCGCCGAAAACATGTATAATTTAGGCGTTATCAAATCCCTCCACACTTAGCTATTGCTTGCCCTCAAGCAATTAAAGCGAGAAAACAAGATCGTTTATCGTGACGTGGAGAAAAAAATATTTTAGCATTAACAAGTGTTTACCAGTTTTATAACTTTTCAAGCATAGACATAAAACAAAGCACCTCACAAAAGGAAAGTGTTTGTTTTTAAATTCATAAGTCACTCAGATCGGGTTTTATATTTGTGAAGTTACTCAATTGCACAGACATAATCTAGGTCGCTACCATATGCTTGTACTAGACACATAAACATGCCCGTTGCGGCATGAGCACCTAGACAGAAATCTCAAAGAGGCCAAACGTGATAACAATAGAGGTGAGCAACAGATACTTGATTCCATGTGCCAGAACTTTGCCTTATACTTTTGAGCTTTATTTTTTTCATTTCTCTTTTTTTTTCAGATACTGCGATAACTAAGGCTGGTACAAAACTTCTTCTTCATCGAGCACATTTTTCTAGCTCTTGGGATACTTTGGGGATCTCAACACTAAAATCGAGTGCTGCAGATACATGATTACATAGGGATTTATTTCACCTCTTATCATATGACTTTGTCTATAAATTAACCTCACTACGGTCTAGTAAATGAGGATCAAGCACAAGTTTTGGAGCTACTAAATTACCGGCCCACTCATATAACTTTATACCAATACCAATGCTTTAGAAAAGGCGATAAAGACCATACGTACACATCCGTAACGACGGAATAGATAGATATAACTGCATTCAACCCTAACTCGAATAAGCTAAAGGCAAAAATTATCATTGGTACTAAAGGTGGGTACCCGAATTCCTTAAGATCTAAAGGCGAACCTTACAATTTAAGTAGGTTGATTTTTATGCTAGTTAAAATGTCAATCCGATTGGATTTGCCTTACTAAGCGTATGCATTTTTTAAGTTTTTGGAAAAGCAATATATAAGTTTTTAAAATTTTTTAATTTTCTAAAAAATATCAGTTGAAAGTTTGAAAATTTCTGCAGGGCAAACATGGAGGGACATGATTATTTTTTCCTATTTGCTACCCCTCCACACTTAAATTGAACATTTCCCTCAATGTGAGAACTTACAAATATAGAAAATAGGGAAAGTTAAGGGAAAACGGTACTTCCCGGGGTTCTTAAGTTCTTGGTTAAATTCTGAAGAATATGGCGCGAAATGGAGCGCCAAGCATGTGTATTCTACCACATGTAATATAATATTCCAATTATATAAGTCTCCAAGTGTAAAATGCCAACCACCAATCCAAGCTCCACCTGTTTTATTTAATCTGCAAAATAGACACAACTACGAAAAACATTAAATACTAAAGCGCACTTTCGTAGGCACCACAGTTGCATTTAGCGTATGCAACAAGCCTTTAAACCGCTCGGTGTCCCGAGTGGACGAGTTATAGTCTCGTGAGGGTTTCCAGCGAACACACCCACAAAGTTCGATAAATTTCTTTTTGGATGCAGAAATCGAGATACGCGACACACCGGCCGAATGCGTGACATACTTAAAGACTGCAAAGTTTTTTTGTTTTATATATATGTATATATTTTTATAGGTTTATTATTATTATTTACTATTACTACTATTATTTTTATCATACTTAACTTGATTAAAGATACATTGACAACACGGTTCAAGTGGGAATGATCCATATTTAAACGTTGAGGGTATGGGGTCTTTGGTATGTACTCACGTAATGGATATTCATTTGTTTTTACCACATGATAGCCCTTTTTTGATGTCTTAATAGGTTTATCTTTTTCTCTTTTATTGTTAACGATGATAGGAGGTAGTGGATCTTTTTGAGTTTTTGAAGAATCATCAGACTTCCCACTCCTGGTAAATACGGCATTCACGTGCTCAGGTTGAGCTTGAGGTGGAGGAGGGTTAGTCCTATCGTTTTGTTTTAAAGACATGTTTTGAGATTTCGACCACTCGTCTATATTTTTTTCCATGTTTTTAAATATAGTTTGGAAATTCTTTTCATTTTGCTTCATCTTTAAAATCATATCGTTAACATTGTTTTTGAAAAACATATTTGTAACTCTTTGACCATCCAAGAATTTTGTGATAGATTTTTCAAAATCTGTTTTAGATTAAGGTTATTGGTTGACTATTTTAGACTTTTTGTTAGGTAAAACACTGATGGTTTTACCATCGTCTCTGGCAAAAAGTTTCCAATAAACTGTTCTCTTGCCACTGATACATCTTTTGAAATCTTCGAGGTCATTTCTCACATCATTGTTTAATTCTATGAGCGATTTCTCAGGATCATAAGGATCATGATGGAATTGGCGAGAAAACGAATTATGAGAATCTTGGTTTTGATAATCTTCAGATCGGATGTAATTGGCTTCATGACGTTCACACATCGGCGTGTCATCATTCATGTTGTTTTTAGAAGCGTTTCCATTTCTAAGCTCGTTATATTTGTTACATATATCTTGCAATTCTTCATTTAAGCTTATAATTTGAGAATCCATAGCCTTCAATTTTTCCATAAATCAAGAATTATCACTATTACTATCACTTCCATCGGCGAAGGAAACAAATTTTCGATGATGTTCATTTTGAGATTTAGTGGACCAATCAAGGTTGAAAAGGACTTTGTCCTCAAGAAGTTGAAAAGCTTGATTTGGAATTTTGTAGAGGAAGATTCCTCCATATGTCCAGGATTTCTTGAGTGGGTTCGTCTAGACCGTAATAAAATATTTGAATAATAGCTCCTTTGGTCAGACTGTGCCTTTGACATTTTTGAAGCATGCTCTTGAGTCGTAACCAAGCGTCGGTTAGACTTTCACATACAAGTTGAGAGAAACTTCGGATTTCAAGTAAAAGACGGTTAAACAACGAAGGTGGAAAGAATTTGTTTATAAAATCTTTTCTCATTTGTTCCCACGATTTTATAGAATCTTCATTAAGTTTGTTAAAGCAGGTTTTAGCTTCATCGAACAAGAATAGTGGAAAGATCATAAGCTTGACAGCTTCACTTTGCGTTTCACCATATCTTAACATGTTGCAGATTGCGAGAAATTCACAGATGTGGTCATGCGGATCAGCCCGCAGATAACCATCGAATTTATTTTCCCGAATCATATTTAAGTGAGTACTATTGATAACAAAGTTGTCATCAACATCGAGTTGAATAATGGCAGAATTAGGAGTCGATGCTACAGTCTTAGTACTTTCCCACATAGGCTGATCATGATCGAGAATTATTTGTTTGGGTTCAACATCCTCTTCAGGTATATTTATAACGACAAAGTCATTAACGATAGGATGTTCGGTGGAAGATTTGTGTGATTCGATCTGAATGGGTTCTTTTTGGATAATTTTAAATTTACAAGACCTTTTTATTAAACTTTTATTTAATTTATATATTAGACTTACTAGTTGTTTTCCAAAAGATAAGGGATTTATACATATGTTAAGCATTTTGCAAAAATACATTTTTATATATATAATTAAGGCTAATAGGATAATATTCAAAATAAAGTAAATTATTTTCATATATTTTTTTATATTTTTTATAGATATATATATATATATATATATATATTTTAATTTAATTATATATAGCAAATAAAAATAAATAAAAGATTTTTTTTATAGGTACGGCGTGCTTTAGGAAAAGTACGCCGGCTTTTCTTGAATTTTTTTTCAGATATTATGATAAACTAGATAATTACAAATACACAAGGCATATAATTAGATAAAATACAATTTCAAATGATTATAGAACCTAAGACTAGCAGATTGAGGGTTTTGGTTTTGGTTTTTTGAAATAAGATTATGTTTGTGAAAATTTGCAAAAAGTGCAGCATACTTGGGTAAAGTAAGGCGTACTTCCTGGGTTTTCAGGAAAACCGGCGCACAAATAGGATGTGCGGTGTACATCGTGGAGAAAAATGATTTTTGGTTTTCATTTGCCAGAAAACGGTACGGCGAGTTTGAAAATTTTGTGAAACAAAATAGAACCTAAAACAAGCAACGAACTGATAACAACTTAAACAATTCCCCGGCAACGGCGCCAAAAACTTGATGTGTGTTTTTACAAGCTTTAAATTTATAATACTAGAAATACCGATTTTTACTAAAAACACAACACTCGGGAAGTATACCCGTTCGTGTATAGTATAGCTTTAGGTAAGTCCAGGTCGTTCCACGTGAATTGAAGTTTTCACAATTTGTAATTAAGGTGCTAAGGCTAAAATGATTGTCACAGATCAAATTAACCAAATCTTGTATATATCGAATGTTGTAAAGACAGCAATGAAGAGATGATTCAAGCAAATGATTAAAGTAAGTTTGTATAGGCAATGATCACTAGGATAATGAGATTTTTAGGATAGTGTTTATAAGTTTGGAGAATAAAAATATCACAAGTTATAAATCCTTTCGCCTTTAAATATAACTAGTGATTAAGTCGATTAATAACAACAAATCATTTCGGCCTTTATAAGTTATTATAATCAATATAATGAGTGGAATGATAGAACACATATATAAAGAAACCTTTCGGCCTATTTTCTTATATAAAATATGTTTTACCAATTCAATAAACACAAATCCAAACATTACATATCAAAGATCACATATTGCCCAAACAAACATAAACATACTACTCCATAATCAAAGAGATGAAGATCATAACAATCATATAAATTCCAAAAAACTTCATATTAAAAGAGTTGTAGAAATTATACCAACGTTTACTAGATCAAAGAAGGCGATTACAAGTTTTCCCAACCGAAAACTATTATCAATAACCCAAGATATCTATTACAATCGACTCGAACCCTTAAGGTGCTGTCACCACACTTGTAGATTCGTGATTATATGGTGAGGATTGATGAGAGAAATGTTGTGGAGGTGTGTGTAAAATGAGGTAGCCAAGGCCTTCTTTTATAGGCTAAAATCGAGCAGAAGTGCGACGCACAAACTTATTTGTGCGGCCCACTTAAGGAGTTAATACACTCAGCATTTATTGGGACTTAACCATTTCTTTGCGAAGTTTGAACAAAAGTGCGGCGCACTAGAAATATTGTGCGGCGTACTTGGTGATGGTGGAAAGTGCGACGCACTTATGATAAGTGCGGCGTACTTCTTTGGTTTCTTGGATCTTTCTCTTGTAAATTGTATGTGTGATGATATGATAAGAGATATTTCATCCAAAGGATAATAGGGAAGGTATTTATAAGCTAGAGATAACTTGGGGACCAAGTTGGGGACGTATGTGGATGGATTAAGGTCCAGATTTGCGAATTAATTACATCTCCATAAAGTATGTTGTACTAATTTGTAAAACCGGCTGCTTTAGTAATATTTCAGCTTGTGAAAGTTTTTCTAAGTTGTAGATAATTTAATTCTCTTTCTGTGGCCGCTTGAATCAACTCAATCCGAGTTCGTATGACCGAGTTATGACCAAAACAATGAACAGGTGTCGGGAGATCTTTAACTTTACTTATTTCTTCGTTTAGGCTTCAAATCTTAGTGTTTTCTTCCGTTCACTTCCATGACATGTACCTAGAACATATAATAGCAAATATACCTGATTAAGTACCAAAAGTTCTCGAGAAATGATAAAATAAATGCAAATAACGTCGCCGAAAACATGTATAATTTAGGCGTTATCACCTATACATCGCTGCGTACTACACCTTTTCTTCTTTTCTTACTTTGTGGCTAAACGCACCATAATGTGATCAATGAATAAATATATCATTCGCATTATATATTTATACTAAATAGATAATTTGGGCTTTGCACATTAGTCCCTCATCTTTCTTGACTAATCTACCAAACTTGTCAAGATGTTAGCACATTAAGTTCCTGGATGAGTCATACTTTACGGCTTAAGGGCATCGACCACGTTACGTCGTAAATCTTCGGACATGATCAAGATTCACACAGATCAAAATGTTGCAGATTTGCTCACAAAAGCATTTGATGTTAGCAGATTTCAATATCTAATTGCAAGTATTGGAATGCTTAACCTCTAAAGTATTGTTTAAGGGGAGGTTAATTATGTTAATGTGCAGCGGATTATACATAAATGATAATTGGAATGGAATGCAAAAGCTGATAAGGATGAAATTGGAGTAAGTACTTGTAACTTCAAGTTTCTAATGTTAAGTATAATTAGTGCTGCTAGTTATACTTAATACTGATAAGTTAATACTGTTAGTTATACTTAATACTATTAAGTAAAATTAACACTGTAAGAATATAGAGAAATAAGTGAGCATAAAAACAGAAAGAGAGATGTGTGAACATAAAAACAGATAGAGTGAATTGGTGAGAAAAAAAATTAAGAGAAATAGTGAGCTGAAAAATAAAAAGAGAAATGAGCTAAAATAATTGAGAGAAATCAAAAACTCACAGAGATAATTTTGAGCTAAAAGAATTGAGAGAAATCAAAAACAGACAGAGAGAATTTGTAAGTTAAAATATTAATTTGATGATGGCAATGCTGATTAGAAAGGAATTGGAGTTAATGTTGGTGATTCAAAGTTAATGATGCTAGGCATAACTTACTATTGTTGGTTGTAAGTTAATGCTGCTAGGCTTAATTTACTACTAAGTTACTACTGCTGGGTTACTTACTACTGCTTGTTGAAAGTTAATGTTGTTAGGCATAACTTACAACTGCTGGTGAATGTTAATGTTGTTGAGGGTAGTTTCATAAATACTTCGATTAAGGGTTTCAATCACTCATTCAATCGATTTCAATCTTTTACATACTCTCTAATTATAAACCCTAACTCAATTTCATCATTTTTCATCAAACCCCAACACAATGTCGGATCAAAAGTTTGCTGATACTCACAATTTAGTTGCAGTTTTGGAGAAACCCACTGAAAGTAAAGGGTTTGAGGAGATAGTTGATTTTCTGAATGCGAACCCTATCAAATATGCTTAAACTGTCAATCCTACAATCTATTGTTCATGTATTATACAGTTCTGGGATACTGTCAAAGCAAAAACAGTTAATAGGGAAGTACAATTGCAAGCCCTAGTGGATAAGAAGAAGGTGATCATAACTGAATCCACTATAAGGAGAGATCTTCAACTAGAAGATGTTAAAGGTACTGAATATCTACCCACTGCTACCATTTTTGAAAAACTGACAAGAATAGGGTATGAAAAACTTACTCAGAAGCTTACATTTTATAAAGCTTTCTTTTCTCCTCAATGGAAGTTTTT